>MU913123.1:14053-45859 GCA_036418165.1 Cooperia oncophora
AGTTTAACGATTGAACACGAATCCCGCAATTAGTCAAGAGTGGGATATTTCCCGTTGTTGACGGAGCATTCTTCCAGTGTCCACGAAGCACACACCCGCAGCCATTCAGCCGTACCATGACCACCACCCGGAAGTGCATTGCAAGGACGCAAGGGGCAGGAGAATGAAATAGATTCGATCTAAATCAAGTTCATGCCCATAAGCATACATCTACTACGCTGCTTGAGGATCTATTCAGTAGTGTTTGGTGCGATTCGGTGTTTTCACCTTTCATCTCACTGAGCGTCCCTGCCTAAAGTCACTTTATGCTAGTCCCATGAAAAGGAGCAGTAGGAATCTGCTGAGCCTTTTCAATGAATTCTTTTCCTCTTCTTTGAACGTAATACCCACAAATTCGCGTCTAGACCCCATTGTCCTTAACTTGGGATCACGAAAAGGGCTTTAAATTCACAAGAATATAAGTTTCTGGATGCTGCAAACATTTATTGCTATGAAAGTGCGTATTTAACGACAAGCAGTGCGCGCACCCCGCAGACCTTGGTTCTTGCCTCGTGTGAAATGAATGGGTGCGCAGCTGCAGTGACGCGCCAATTTCACAGCTCAAAAATTTACGGGAACTGGGCTGCGGGGTAGTGATATCCGAGTCCTGTCTCTCAATTCCGCCAGCGTCGCCGCAGGCCAAGCCTTACGCCTAGCCAGCCCTGCTTGTCTGCCTCCCCCCCCCCACCTCACTTCTGGTTATTCTCTACTGCTGAGTGTGTGATTTGCTGCGGGACCTTGGAAGTGCTGCATCTTAACCATAACATAACGGGCGGAGTGCGGAGTATGGAGATGGCACCCAGGTATCCCTACCCTCCAGTCACACTCCCTTACGAACAGAAAAAGTGGCACGGTAGCAGCTGTGGACCCATTCACACAATGCAAGGACCCTCCTCGGAGGTGAGGTGTTCTGCCTAGAACCAGTTTACGAAGCCATCCTGTCGCTTCGAAAATTATGTTACCAAACAAGACGTAAAGAAATCGTGCCGGTGAAAAGATTACACCCGGTTTGCTTCGTACGCTTCTTGCATATCGAGAGAAGAACTAAAAATATTGCGTAAGTAAGGAACTCAGTTACAAACGGAAACACGTTAGCAATGTGGTTGCAAAGCCTCTTGTACCCGGTTAGTACGACTCCTAATGTCCCTTTTGCTTTCATCTCCAAAGAGAAAAGAACTGAGTGATGGATCCCTCAATTCAGTAGCGACATTCAACCTCATTCGGCTGATCATTTTAACGCTCACAGTCTGTGACCCTGACGTAATGGACAAGGGTTACGTGACATCTTGAATTTTGCACATGGTCCTGTAGCGAAACCAATAAACGGGGACAGATAGGCACAGCGCCTGCCAGACGTGCAAGAAACTATGGCGAGCCAGGAAATGAGCTTTTTCAAAGGAGGGGGGGGGAGAGGGGAGATCCTGGCACTGAGTGGGCTACGTGATACGTGAAAGGCTGAAATGGAGTGGAGTGTGTGAAGTCACAATGACCCCGCGGGCGAGAGAGAGCAGAGAAGAACACAAATTTAACGGAATTGAGTTCAAGTTGTCCGTAGACCTGGACAAAGAAACGCTCCCGCGAAAAGGTTCTAATATGTATCGATGGGGTTTGGTGACCGAGCGAGCGAATCCAAAGCCTTCGCGAAAAGGATCAGATACGTATCGTGCCAGAGAGCAAGCGTTTCCGCGCGCGAAACGCTGGTTCCGTCCGCTCATCCGTTTTTATCTTAAACGGAGTAAGCGGAATCGTTACATATCCAGCTCTTTCATCTTGGCGCAGAATTCGGTTGCGTCTAGCAAGAGCGTTCAACCATTCTCCCTGTAACTACCGTATTTGTTGCTTTTCGCCGTTCCTTCGATTCATCAGGGTCACATATTGTGAACAATGAACCAGGAGGATTAGGCGCTCCATAATCAAAGAATTGTAGAAGGGGTACAGCGAGTAGGAGGCTTATCGACGCTGTGGAGGACTAATGATCGAGCGCAGAATTATACATCGACACTGAACATTAAAAAAAACTAGCTGCAAATTTTCATACCTTGGTCCACAGCACTTCATCTGGAGCTCCTATACGAACTGCGGCCAGCTCACCGTTAAGAAAGACCAAGACCCCCTTCATCTGAGGGACGAAATGATCATCTTGCACAGGTCCCACTGTGATCTGAATAAAGCGATTACACATGCAAACTTTGTATTTGAAAACTACTGATAGCTGCAGAATAATCCTCACCTCCACAGCGACTTCTCGAAAGGGTATTCGAACAATTGTAGTTACTTTAATGTTACGCAAAAGCAAACTCTTGTTGGAGCTCACCTCACCTACCATAGCCAAAAACTTGGCGTTGCCCTGAAAATGCATTGGACTTCGAACTCCTAAATCAGAAAATTTAAGGCTGCGTTCATACTTGGCGTGAGCGTTTTGAGCATACGACAACATTCGAGTGCGTAGGAAAGAGTAGATATCGACATAAGATTTTGAGCGTACACTAGCGTTCTCAGCGACTGTCCGCGGAAAAAGTCAAAACTACCCGCGGAACGCTCAAAAACGCTGGCATACTCTCAGAACGCTAGATCAATACCTATGCTTTTCTAATCGCTCAATATGCTGCCGTACGATGGGGTACGCACGCTCAAAACCCTGACGCAAAGCCTGAATGCAACCTTATCATTATCACATCATCGTTGGTTCCCAGTGGCTTCTGTGGAGTAGCGAAATAACGACGCCTTCCTTGATGTTCAGCCAACGTGCCCACTTTCTCAATATACGACGACAGGAAAAACTGAAAGTTCTCCCTTCTCCTACTCTAGTAATTGAAGAAAATATTCAAAAAGTAACGTACCTGTGATGCATTTTCAATACCTAGGCAAAAAAGAAGGTTATCTTCGTCAACTGGTAAACTGTTATCAAACGGTGTAACCTGGAATTTAGAATAAAGGTTTCCATCCTTCTGATAACATTAAAAAGGAGAACTGTCATGGCTAGGACTACTATTACTACTAACAAAAATGACTTGTTCAATGATCTTTCATTCACCATGTCATACGCTGAAGCAAAGAATCTCGAAAATGATGAGGTACCGGGTTTCATGTTGACTGAGTTAGCCAGCAGCTCAAGCTGTTTGAAGAGGTCCGTAACTCTGAAATCAAAGTTTTGGAACAATTAATACTACTTAGTAGATTTCATTGAGTTGAAGCGAGCGCTCTTTGAGAAAAGAAGGATGGTGAGCTGAGAAACTGTGGGGGCCATATTCGCGTTGCTGCGAGAGAGGTCATTCCACTCTTATACGGTTCCCTGCACTATATCAAGGTTGCGGATGAATTGGAGATCGAAAACTGGACACTGGAAACTCTAACAATTCCTGGTGAAATCTAAAGCTCCCCATTCCTTCCCACCTCTATTATCTCACACTAGGACTACTTACTTGATCTGCCAACATTCTGAAGCTGGGCTACCTCTTCGTTTACCCCACTCCTCCAATATCTCTCATGTGATCAATTTTTATTCACTGAATAATTTTTTATCACTTCCCTAACTGTACCTCCCTTTTCGTCGGTCGGGAGGTAACACGGTATCCGAGTCAGTGTGACGCTCCACTATTATTCATCATAAAAGGTTAACACTGAACGTGATCTCTGAGAGCTCTCTCACAAGGCATCCCATTCATACCAACCTGGTGAACGTCACGTCTTTCGAAGTTAACTCATTAGCATTGATTTCACAGTTGTTGTACACTTCGTTGAAGAAATTCTCCACCTCGGACCGCAATTCCCGCACAGCCTTCAACGCTGAAAACACACTGCTAAAAATTATACAGTCCCTATGCGTCGACCAAGGATGGGCACTCACACATAATTACTCATATAAATACTGTTTTAAAAGATCTCGGTGTCTTCGGCGCGTCACGCTAACAGAAGGGCAATCTCTCCTCCGACCTTCATTACATCCAACTCCACTCCAAAAATAGCCAGAACTCTTTGTCCCTATCCAGTGGGGGCAGGGGATGGGGGCGGTGGTGGTTCAAGACGGAGATGGTGGGTAAGAGGTTAGAGGGCTCTTGTCAACGGGACATGCCCTAGCTGCGAGTGTCTAGAGCTATTTTCTCGTGCCATCCATTAGCCAGCTGTTAAAGGAGAAGGAAAAGGAGGAGGGAAGAGAGAAGAAAGGACGGAAAACATGGAAGCAGAAAAATAAAGGAGAGAAGGGAGGCTCTGCGTCCTGAGACGCCATGTAAGATGTCTCCCCTCCCAAGCGACTCACTCCAGCCCCCCTTCCTACCAGCATCACGCACAGCCTTTAGGAAATTGGACGTCTCCCCCCCCCCTCCTCCTCCCACCCTGTGCGGCCTTTACCATACGACCGTCGCATTCATTGAGTGATTGATGAGGATGGATGGAAAACATAGAAAGTTACGAGGAACTAGAGAAATCAGCGAAATCGTCACCGAAAAGGTGCAGGGGAAGGAGGTAGGTGAACACCTGACACGAGAGAACTTGACAGTCCAAGAATATTTTAACAGCTCAAATATAACTCACCCTCACTCTCCGAAAATGCTCCGCTGAGCGCTCGTTCGACCCTCCCTCCCGGTCTACGGACAACTTGAACTCAATCCCTTTGAACGCGTCGATCTTCTCTTTTTCTCTGCACTCCCTCGTCCGCATGGCACTGGCCGTTGTGACTTCGCTCACTCCAGCTTTTCACCGACTATAAGTAACACCCACCCCGGAGTCCCCTCTCCTTGAAAAATCCCGTTTCCTGGCAACTCACGACGTGCCTTTCAAAATGACAACGTGACAGTTTCAGGGGAGACAATCTGTTTTTTCTTCAATTCGAAACATAAGGGTTGAAACAACAAACATACCTAATTCTGCATACTTTCCAGGTGAAATCAATGTACGCGGTTGTAATTCCCTAATGAATCGAGGACAGCTCTGACCAGTCGCACCTAAATTGGAAGATGGATATCCAGCTTGATACTGATCTGCTGTCACTCCTGCAGGGTGACCGAGACTTCCACTTGATGACACCAATACAGGAGCACTGCGACTGATGTGCATAAATCTGGAAAGAACCTGAAGAATATATAAAGATTTTCAACACATACTCACCACGTATAACAATGTCTCTGCAATTTCTAGCTCATTGAAAAAAGGTAGATAAATCATTTATTCAGTACATTTCACATGGAAATCCTAGGAAACGTTGAGCTTCAGAAGACTCTTACAGGAACAATCATTATGTACAGAAAGAACTCGGTAATAAGAGAATAGAAAATCCACTTAGAAACCAGTCGAAATTGAGACCATGCGGAAAACTCCAATGTAGCACACATTAACCAAGCCTTCACAAAAAACTGCACACCCTTATGAAATTACTAGTATAGAAGAGAAAAAGAGCGAGCTCAAATCCACTAATTCTTTGCTATGTATCACTATTAAAAAACCAGATAAGTCAAGAGGATAATAGAAATGTCCATACCTACACCAAACATCCAAACTTACTGTCCCAAACCTTGTAAGCAGTTAAGTCCTCACTCACAACAGTGGGCCGAACAACTTTTGCAGCCTCGATGAAATCTGCCACTGAGATAGGTCGAATCTAAAAAGATTAAGGTCATAACGAAGGCCATTCGACGACGAGTTGGGGGGGGGGGGGAGGGCATTATGCGGTTCCGCTGCTTCACTACTTCCGGGTCACAAGTCTCAACCAGGTGAAACCTGTGAATTCTTGTGAAGCTGAAGCAGGCTCTTCGAGCTACCAAAAATCTTGTCAAGTCATGAAATTTCATGAAATAATTCTCAAGGTAGGCTCGACACGTCGATGGGAAGTAGCGAAAGTGCAAAATGCCACCCCCGCCCCCTCCGTCGCCGAGCCCCCACAGCGATAACATTCCAGAACTCATCACTACTTGCAAAGATCAGTGTGGCTAGCAACATTATCCGAGAATCAAAACTTGTCAAATGATACCTCATCAGTTTCTATTGTCTCAATATCCATAGAAGAGCAGTTATCAACATCTCGTATTGGACCCATTGCAGCTTCAGCACATAGTTGTCGCACGTCAGCACCAGAATACCCTGAAAGAAAACTTGAAATTGAAGCAATTAGACAGAAAGTAAGAAACACTGACCTTCCGTTAATTCAGCTATCTGACTAAAATCTTTCTCCTCAAGTGAATGTTTCATATCAACTAGTAAGTTTTTAACAATAGTGAGCCTTGCTTCAGCTTCCGGTAGAGCGATATAAAGACGTTTCACAAAACGTCGTCGAGCAGCCTCATCAAGCTCTTGGGGGCTGCAAAGCGTCAGAAATCATAATTGATTAAAGAGGGAGTGTAAGAGTGCGCTCATACTTTGCGTCAGCGTTTTGAGCGTACGCCAGCGTACATCAGTGTTTCAACAGCGACTAGATAAGTATAAGTATCGAGCTAGCGTTCTTAGCGTACGCCACTGTTTTGAGCATATGCCAGCGTACGCACTAAACGCTTGAACGATACTATACTGTCCCAATCGTTCAAAGAACTGGCGTATGCTCAAAACGCTGACGCTAAGTATGAATGCACTTCGGCGATATCCGGACGCTGCCCTATTGAACCAATACAACCGAAATTCTAAAAACGAGCATCTTCCTCAACATTATAAAGGCTTCGGAGCACGGAAAACAGAAAGAGAAAGGTGTTTCTCTTCACTGGGTTCCTCTTGCAGTCTAAATTATTCTGACCGAAAGGCTTCACCACGGTACTGGAGCTTTAAAATGGACTGAATTACAGAGGTAAATTCGAACCGATTTGTTGCTGCAAGAACTAGCAGCCTCTCATCGGAATTCGTTGCCACACCATCCAATTGTACCAGAAATTCCGTCTTTATACGACGTGAAGACTCATGTTCTGTATCCGAACGTGAAGAGAGAAGCGAGTCAACCTGAAAGAGGTGGGACAAATTAGGGATGTAAAAGGACTTGGTCTTGAAGTTGCAGACTGATAGAAAATATAGGCATTACGCATTTTTAGGCGCTGATCGACTACAGGGAAAGGAGAGCTAGGTAATCTCCTTCCCCTCTAGTCGATCTAACATACCGGGCAATCTGGTAGGTCCTAAAAGCAACTGTGAGGCTACAAAAAGTTACGAGCCTGTTTTCTGAGCCGATTTTTTCGAGTTCTGTCAGTGCTGGAGGGCATGAACGCAGGATTAGGCTGGCAAACGACTGCTGGTCAAAGAGTGAAGACTGCCTATATCTGGGGAAGGAGCGAAGGGGAGGGGGTGTATACAAAACGTACAATTGTCGTGGTAAACAACGACGTCCGACATTCCATTCTGTGGATTAGTTTGTCAGTGTAATTTTGGTATACTGTATCGCAACACGTATATAGTCGTCAGATCGATTGCGAATAGTTTTGGACGGAAATCAAGGAGAAGTCAACCACCGTGTCAACAATTCTGTTGCTTTCCAGCACTCCAATTACCCTAGCATACAGAATTCTACAAGTTAATCTCTGCGTCAAGAGAAGCTTAAAAAGCGCCCCCCCCCCCCCCAGCCGAACCAGCAACATACTTTTTGTTATTCCTGAACACACAGGTCAAATACTATGAAAGCTAGGGCGGCGAAAATTGTTACTTGTCCCATAAAAAAGTAGAAAAAAATAAGGTAAAGGAAGCAAAAAGTGACCGTGAACGAGAAACGTCCGTACCTCATCGATAAATATGACGCTTGGCAGCTTCAACCTAGCCACAGAAAATAAGGCACGCACTAGTTTCTCACCCTCTCCCACCCATTTTGATGTCAACGAGCTTGCAGAAATGTTGAAAAAAGTAGCTTTACACTGCGAAGCTACACATCTTCCTGGAATCAATCGAAATAACATGTGAATGCATATATCTATTTCGATATATCTACTTTATCAGAACTCACCAATCATCGTTTTTCCCGTACCAGGAGGACCAAAGAGCAATACCCCTTTTGGTGGAGCTCGTATCCCTTTGAACATATCTCTAAAAGGTTTTCAGTCCTGAATTTCTATGTGAACTCTTTTAATACACTAATGATGGTAAAGATATTACGGTCTTTTGAACGGCAAAACTACGATTTCCCGCAAAGCTTTCTTCGCTCCCTCCAAACCAGCAACGTCTGACCAACCCGTTTCATGCGTGACGGACATTATCTGTAAACGATATTGGAGAGCTGGTGCAAACACTTTTTTTAGAGAAGCCTTTTCATAATGATTTAGTGCGGTAGAATCTTTGACCTAATGGACCGCTGACCGATATTCAGGGCGCAAATTCACAATTTTATGGCTTCTACTTCCTGTACAGCCGTTTTGCGATTATGGGAGTTGAAGACAAACTGTTCACTCACCTACAAGCACGAAGTGGTCGCTGCACAAGTGTAACATTTTTGTTCGTATAAAAGACACGGAAATGAAACTGAAGGTAGTGACACCCAGCTGCTGTTGCGAGACTCCCGCGCTATCCTCAAGATGCAGGAAGAAGTTGCGTCGACACCAAAATCCCGAAGCGATGCACATACTCAGCGATAGATAGCAACCCGATGTATGAGGGCGCAGGCAAGCAGCGCGTTCGGCTATGGCTTCACGTAGAGTCCAGAAACGGCATTCGAGTATCCTTACACTTTGCCCCGTTTCCGTGCACTTATGAGAGGAGAAAGTGGCACGCTACTGCAGCTGCGCATCCGTATACTCGCACAAAGGCGAGGACTAGGTCCACCAGTGTGAGCGTACAGTTTATGATAAGGCAGCGATACCACATTCTTTCGATGCTGTTTCACTTCGTCCTGCGCTTCGCTTTTATGGAAATGCATATGAATAATTGTGATTATTCTGCGCAAAGAACATCATCTAATATTAGTATTTGGGCTTACCTCGGACTCAATGAGCGAAATTATGTTCTCATCAAAATGTTTGAGTGTTGGCTCTGCTCGAAGACCTGTTGCCGCTTAATGAAAGAAGTTGGAATGGTACAACATCCTTGATAATAAGCACAGATCAAACCAGGTCACAGGATACAGGATCCAAGAGCTCTGCGAGATTCGCGGAACAAGGGATGGGAACAACACAGACAGAAAATCCATGCACTCACGCCTCCATTCACGATCTCACATCCATCATTTGTAAAGCTTTCTTGACCATGGGCGGGGCATTGAATGCAGGTGTGATCCTTCTGAAAATAATGCCATTCTAGTAGAACAAAACAGACAAAAGTATGAAAGAATTAGGATCGACTGGTGCGACTTGGAAACTTGTAACCCGGAAGCGTGCGACTTCATTCTATCTCACATCACCCTGGGCGATCGCTCAGCATAAACAATGAAAATTTAGTGGAAATAATAAGAAAATGACTACCAGAAATCGACGCCCGCGTATACAATCCAGAAATCGATATAAAGTATACTCATGCAGCTTTTTAGACGGCGCGGAAAGCGTACCGTTCGGATTCGCATTCAATGCAGGGTCTGCAGCGAAAATGACGGGAATGGAGGGATCCCCACGATAGATATATCCGGAGCAGCCGTGGCCTGGGCAGCCAAGTGCAGCAGACAGCTACGGTCAGCGTCTTAATCTTGTACGCTAGAACTGTTATTATTATGCGCAAGTGCTTGATGAAGCACTCTGACTTTCGAAGTACCAGGGAGAATTACATCAAACAGTCGGGACGTCAGAGACAGAGTATAGTAAAGGACCAAATAATCTTACTTTTGAACTACCCCCCCCCCCCCCCCCCCCCCCCCCCCCCCCCCCCCCCCCCCCCCCCCCCCCCCCCCCCCCCCCCCCCCCCCCCCCCCCCCCCCCCCCCCCCCCCCCCCCCCCCCCCCCCCCCCCCCCCCCCCCCCCCCCCCCCCCCCCCCCCCCCCCCCCCCCCCCCCCCCCCCCCCCCCCCCCCCCCCCCCCCCCCCCCCCCCCCCCCCCCCCCCCCCCCCCCCCCCCCCCCCCCCCCCCCCCCCCCCCCCCCCCCCCCCCCCCCCCCCCCCCCCCCCCCCCCCCCCCCCCCCCCCCCCCCCCCCCCCCCCCCCCCCCCCCCCCCCCCCCCCCCCCCCCCCCCCCCCCCCCCCCCCCCCCCCCCCCCCCCCCCCCCCCCCCCCCCCCCCCCCCCCCCCCCCCCCCCCCCCCCCCCCCCCCCCCCCCCCCCCCCCCCCCCCCCCCCCCCCCCCCCCCCCCCCCCCCCCCCCCCCCCCCCCCCCCCCCCCCCCCCCCCCCCCCCCCCCCCCCCCCCCCCCCCCCCCCCCCCCCCCCCCCCCCCCCCCCCCCCCCCCCCGGGGCGAACTAGGTGCCCCCCCCCCCCCCCCCCCCCCCCCCCCCCCCCCCCCCCCCCCCCCCCCCCCCCCCCCCCCCCCCCCCCCCCCCCCCCCCCCCCCCCCCCCCCCCCCCCCCCCCCCCCCCCCCCCCCCCCCCCCCCCCCCCCCCCCCCCCCCCCCCCCCCCCCCCCCCCCCCCCCCCCCCCCCCCCCCCCCCCCCCCCCCCCCCCCCCCCCCCCCCCCCCCCCCCCCCCCCCCCCCCCCCCCCCCCCCCCCCCCCCCCCCCCCCCCCCCCCCCCCCCCCCCCCCCCCCCCCCCCCCCCCCCCCCCCCCCCCCCCCCCCCCCCCCCCCCCCCCCCCCCCCCCCCCCCCCCCCCCCCCCCCCCCCCCCCCCCCCCCCCCCCCCCCCCCCCCCCCCCCCCCCCCCCCCCCCCCCCCCCCCCCCCCCCCCCCCCCCCCCCCCCCCCCCCCCCCCCCCCCCCCCCCCCCCCCCCCCCCCCCCCCCCCCCCCCCCCCCCCCCCCCCCCCCCCCCCCCCCCCCCCCCCCCCCCCCCCCCCCCCCCCCCCCCCCCCCCCCCCCCCCCCCCCCCCCCCCCCCCCCCCCCCCCCCCCCCCCCCCCCCCCCCCCCCCCCCCCCCCCCCCCCCCCCCCCCCCCCCGGATCAATACGTGGTTCAATGCCTTGACCGATTTCGCCATCCGAGGCATTTGAAATCTTCCATCGATCGCCGGAAATCCTGCGCTTCCCAACTCAAAGGGCTCAGTAACAGCATATAAGAAACCATATGCATAGCAATTATTACTCATTTAGATTTTTGGCTGTCCCTCGCGTTCAACCAACTCAATTAGCCTTTACAAGAGGTTGGACGCGATGATGCATCGTGTAAGTTCTGTTGTCGTTGTCATACTTTTCCTCTCCTGAACGGCAATAGGGTTCAAGGCTGATGAGCCGCGCAGCAGATAGGCTGAAAGATGCTCTTATCACATCGTATAGGAAACAGGGTTCTTGCGAAAATAGTGCTAAACGACTTCGAGGTTAACGGCAGTGCGATAAGCGTCCTCGAGAAGGCGCTTGGAGTCTCACGGGTCGAGGTAATTGGAAGCGGAGTACAAGCGGCTTAGGCATACCCGCTTCACTGCGTAGAAGCGTTATTGAAGAATACTTCAAATTTGTCTTAACAGCTAAACAGCCTTGGAAAGGACACCGCTAAAGTATATAACACATAGTTGGAACTGGCGACCGCTACTTACCCATATATCACTTCATTTCCACGAGCCACTCCGAGCTCCTCCCTTCAAAGGCAAGCGCCCTCGTTCAGACAATGGTGAGTTGTGCGGGCTACAAAATAGCGTACGTGGACTAGGGATGTGATCAACCAAGAGGGTGGAGAGAAAACAAGATAACCAGGATAGAGCATACGTGATGTGTGAACGCGGTGGTGCACTGACGGCCTCCGTTCTCTGAGGACGGGTAGCACGACCGCCCCTCACCTTCCAGCACCTACCTACCGAAGTGTCGCTATGTTTCCATTTTCCACTGCGAGAGCTTCTTGCTCACAACATCGACAGAAGGGCGATATAGTACACATGAAACCAGTAAAAGAATGGAACGGAAAAATCACAGCCGGGGAAAAAATTTTCGCCTCCGCGGCAAATTTCATTGTCATAGCGCACCACACGGCCGTCTTCTCCGCAACAACGACCGAAGTAGCGACCGCTCCGCCCAGCGAAGCGTTATGACCCTATGTGTTTCGTTCCAACAACGATGCAGTCACGCCTGGCAGGAAAACCCGCTGGAAAAGCCGCACATGGCCTCCATGCTGGACGACGTCGCGCTCTGCTCCATTGTGCACAGGCGCCAGTTTTGAAAACAGAACGGCCGGCTGTTCGCAATTTCTCTCATTGCATGCATTGCGCCTTTGACAGTAATGTATAAAAATATCACCACCAAACTCACAGAATCGACGATAGACACGATGACTTCACGAACTCTCCGAAGTTTTGGATCGTTACTGAAATCGAATGCTAGACCATTACTTGCGTTTAGTGACCCTGCAGTCATAGACGATGAGCGGCTCACCAAAGGGAATTTAGGAGCGTCATCATTACGAGCGTTCTAAAAAGAACATCGTTAATCGCTAGTCAGACGTGTTACTGTCTTCAAAAGCAGAATAACAAGAACTGAGAAAAGAAACAGCACTAACTGCTTCGACTTGTGTTCCTGCCTTGAATCCGTCACCACCGAAACCGTATTTAGACAAAGAACTCTCCTCCTTTACTTCTACGCTTGCGCTGACAGTTTGTGCTTTCGCAATTGAAATAGGGCGTGGCAGCATTTGCAGCGGAATTCTAAGGCAGGAGGATTATCAGTTCGAGCGGTGCAAAATCTCTGCACCTTCTTCGTCTGGTTCAACGCGACCATCCACAACTGAAATTTTTGTGCGAATAGAGCGATGTTAACTTCAAAGTATTTGTGATTTCGACAAGAGCCTTTGCAGCATGGATGCGTCTTTTTGAAGCAGTTTGTGCAGAAGTACATACGCGGGTAACACGTATCGTTTCCCCTGCGTACCTCTGGGACTGTCATGAAAAGATGGTAAAACATTCAGTGAGTTCATGACGATCTCGGTGATATCAGTGACATAAAGAATTCTGGCAAGAATTAAGGAACATGCGAAACGTCGAAGCATGAGCTGCAGAACAGAGACAGATTAAAGAAAAACAGGACCGCTCTCGGGCTGGGGGGCGAGTGAGCTTTGCTTTTCGTCTAAGTTCACGCGTTAATACCGTCTCCCTGTGAGTCCTCGTGTACTCTGCTTGTGAAGTATTAGCGAAAGTACTACAAGTGAGCTAACTTTGTCACCAGGAGGAGTATTATAGGCGTTTCAGGAGAAAAAAAAAAACAACAAGGTTACCGGTGCCAACCTTCAGTGAAGTGCCATCTTCAGGTGCCCCACCAAGCCGTAACTGCAACATGAGAAACGACAGAATTCGTCAAATTGTTTTCGAGCATGGGATCCAGACATCAGCCTTAAGATTCGCGCCTTTCCCTGGCATCAGAAAGAGAGAAGCGCAGAAAAAGCAAAAGGAGAGGAAAACAGATGAGAAAGAGCGAGATGCATGGTGTAGATAAGAAAGAATCAGAGAATTCACAAGAAAATTTAGACGCCAATCGACCGGCTTATTCCATTGCGTATCGATCAAAAAGCCTTATTTTCTGCCGGATTCTCCACCATTCTCCCGACATTCTTGAAGCCTTACACAGGTATACGCGACATGGTTTACTGAAACGGGTCATCATCTTGAAGACTGAAAAATTGACGAATTTGAAGGAAGCCACAAGGAAAAATATTATGGTGTACTTCCGTACTAACGGAAGGGCGGTGTCAGCTAGAGATGAATTGTGAGCGGCAGTGCCGAACCCGTCTCCACCAACTTTTGAAACAAGCAAGGTGACAAAACAGTACCATATTCGTTCGTGATCAACGAGTTTTTTATCAAATGTTTTCGCAACCCCGCTGAACACTTAGGCAGGTGGCCGAGCGTTTTATCGCGCGTGCTTGACTCAACTGTCTGATACGCCCCACTTGACTCCGCAGGCGAAACGTAGAGGGTATACGACATTGAAGTCTCTTCCTGCATCACGTCACATTTCGCTGCATTCCGGCGGCTCCTTCCAATCCTCGAACAACCCGCGTCAACACCACTTTCGCGGTGCTAAATAAACGTGACGACTAATGAATTTAAGGGACTCGTTTGACAACATGACGCCATTGTTGGAGTGGACGGTGTGAATAAAACGAACCTACAGATTTAATCAACAGATGAAAGTTTTTTTATTCACAAACAGAGTGAACTGTTGCAGCGGCAAACAATATCAACCGTAACTAGGCAGTTTTGAAGACGGTTTCATTTCAAAGCGCGAAAGCGATGCTACCAATAATGCACTTGCGAATCTGCTTTCTTGGGAAAGATTGTCCCGCAAGGTCTGCGTTCACTAGTTTTCGTTATGACACAGTTTGGCGTTCCTGCTGAGAAAATTTAGGCGCTATCGAATCTATGCGTTTTCGGAAAGTGTTTAGAGCATTCCCGCAGCTCTTCAGGAGAACAAGAAAAATGTAGTAGCGCTATTTCCAAACGTTCCAAATACTGGAAGAACGCCGACGTAAAATATGAATACTGGCCTAAGGCGGAAGCCGCTTCATAGCTTGCCACGAAGGGAAGAAGTGGAAAGTGAAGAAGTGCCAGAAACTCGCAGAAATGGCCGAAATGTAAAGAAAAGCAATTAGATACGTGATCCGATTTGAAGAAGTGGAAAAATGCCGAAACTGCATGACTCGTGCCGAAAAGGGCGGAAAGCTCGCGGAAGACTGGCGAAAAAGCAGATGATACGCGTCGATTTGAAGAAAGTGAAGAAGTACCCGAAAGTGCAAAGGTAGAAAGTGGGGAATCGGCAGAAGAGTGACGAAAAGCAATACGTTACGTTATAAGATTTGAAGAGAGTGAAGAAATGGCCGAAGAGTCGAAGAAGTGTGCGGAAACTCTGCAGAACTGCCGAAAGTGCGGCAATCGATACGTAGCCCATTGCATTTCGTGCTTTCTTCTACTTTCACGCCACATCTGCGTTCGGCATTTCTTCAGTTCGCACTTCTTCACTTCTTCATGAGTCGCCATAGCTATGGAATCCGCGCCTTAACGAGGCGCGTCTCAGACTCTTAGCGATCCACCGTGATCGATCCGTGCGACTCTGGCGAGGTACCGCTCAGCCGACATTCGGCGAGACTGCCGTAAGATATCGCTAAAAGAACACGACAAGCAGAATATACGGGAAAACACACTGTTTAAGAAGTAACACACGTTCAGAAGTTCCAAAAAACGCAAGGCACGCGTGCACAGAAAGATTAAGAAAAACGGAGCAGCGTGAACGCTATTCACGTTGTTTACGCGGGCGTTACCGATCGGCCAGCAGAGCGCGCCCAGTCGCGATCGCGAAGTCTAAACGCGCTCTAACGAGGAAAGGCAGCCAACTTACCATGGAACTTTGAAGGAGACCTCGATGGATCGATAGAGTCTATAAAGTTCTTTACAAATATAGATAGCAAAACTGCCGACACAGTACATTCCACGGCCAAACAAACTTATCGAGCAGCTGAAGTTTGTAATGTCGAGTAGGGTGAGCATTGGTTTGTGAGCTGTGAGAGCATAAGGCGGGGAATCGCACTACGAGAATCGGGTCGTGGGTGATTTCAGTGGTAAGTGTTCGACGTTGAGCGACGTTGCGATTGACGTTATGCGATTTCCTCGGGCGCTATGCTCACCACCAAGCCTCCAGTCTACTGCACTATTACTCTAACTTGCTCATAAGTTGCTTGTGAAATGCAGGTTGCAGTTTTGCTATCTATATTTGTAAATAACCTTATAGACTCTATCGATCTACCCAGGTCTCCATTCAAAGTTCCATGGTAAGTTGGCGGCCTTCCCCGGTAGGTACAAGAGCATACAAGAGATACGTGAAGGAATGACAGGCGTTGACAGGCGTCCAAGTAATTCTTTTTACGCGGTCTCATATGTATAACGTCCAAGAAAAATCGCGTTATTCGAAGAAGGAAATGAGACGGTTTTTTTCATGGTGAGCAACATTGTTTAGGACCAAATTATAGTAGATGAAGATAGTTCTTCATATCATTCAATCTTAGCTTCTAATGTCTTGAGTAGATGTGCGTGTAATTATGTAACAGTAACAAATACTGAACGAGGGGGAGTTCCTCATGCCTACCTGCGGTACAAGAGAAACAGTATTCAAAAGAAATGCAACATGTAAAACACTACAATAAAGAGGACTACGCAAACACAAACATTAATTAACTAGGTGAGCCACTGCCTCACAGCAAAAAGCAATTTTATTTGCTAAACCGACTCAAATATCTTTCTTTATAGAACCGTTAATAGAAAGGTAAAGCACATTAGAAGCTTTAGAACTTGATCTATTTGAAAAATTCGCAAACTCAGCAAAACCTTTCTTTCCAACCCACTACATGCAAGACTTCAAATTCTCGTCTAAATTTAGGCGCAAACTTCGGGAATGAAAAGCACCGTTCGAAATTTACAATGTCAAAATATCAAATTTTTTTCAATGAACCACCGCCTAGAGACCTAACCAAATGTGACACCTATTTTCGGCGCAACTATTCTAAACGAATGTCCTGTTCGTGGCTTCGAATAGCCATAAACGAACATTTACAAAGAATTTCGCGTAAAAACGCAGCTCGCTTAAATGTGGAACCGGGATTAGATTCGCGCCAAAATCACGTCGGCGCCAAAAATGAATGCCATTTTCATGGATGGACAAATAGTTACACCTGTTGCTGGCGCCTATTTCGCTTCAAGACCATGGACACATCTATGTTTGGGGCGCGGAATAACTCGCAGACTAATTTTCAAAACAGCGGAATTCAATAAATGTATGGAGCTAATCGACCACACTGCAGCACGCGGTGCAATAATGCGTCAGATTACCGCAATCGCAATTTTGCACACTACCCCTTGAAGGAAGTGATTGCGAGCCAGCGTAGGCGTAAGCGAGTTGCTTTTGTACTTTGCGTCTGGGCGGTTTTGAAGCGACTAGCGTAAGCTATTGCGTACAGATCAAGCATTTCGAGCGTATACCAGTGTATTCGCCGCTGAATCTACTGCAAAAATATGCAGCAGGGTTATTGCCCTGACTCATCGTTGCCTGGGAGGACAATTTTTTGGGTACGTGACGAGAGATCGTATCGCCGCGCTGCTCGTCGCGTCGGCTGCCGATGTCTCGCCCGCAAAGACGATGGTTTCAGGTAGTTAGATAGCGACAACATGCACTGAGGGACCGAACACAGTAATGATGTCCACGATGTCGGGGTCTACATGAAGTCTGGTGCTCCATTTAACACGTTGAAACGAGTTATAAAAACGCCGCGCCCATCGCCACGCGTGGCGGGTAATGCGGCACCAATTACGCATTCTCTTTTACCGTCTCCCAATTTTTTTCATGTGTTCGAACATGTTTGGACGTGATTATTTCTTGTTTTGCTTTCAGCAAGAGCGTTCCCAGTCACGCAAATTCTACGGGCAACGTGACTTAGATACCCGGTGGGCGTGGCCAAAATAGGGCGAGGGCTTGACGTGGACGGATATAATTAGGCTTCAGCGCTTCTTCCTGAGCTTGGAGACGATAATTTCCTTCTTATTAAACAGCTGTGTGTTTCTACTGCTTGAACTAAGAAGTTCCGAGAGGAAGAATTAACTTAGATTGGAATTTATGCTTTTTGCAAAGGTATACATTAGGCAGAGGCGAAAAAGTGGTTATCAGGTCTTACGTATGATCATGAAATCAACATTAAGCACACCTTGAAGACAATAGGAACGTTTACCTTGTAAACGGTGCTCCCGTCTAATATCTATTGCGGCACAAATTTGGGAAACACCGGTCCATTTCGAAGCCTTGCCCCTGTGGCCACGCCCACCCGGGTATCTAAGTGCACGCACCCAAATTCTACGGGCTTTTTCCGCGTATCCCATGGCAGTTTGCTTTCCTTTCAGGGAGCTTTAGCATCACCAATGTTTCACCTCAGACATAAGACAGAAATCCTGCATGATGTGTGCTTCGTGCTGAGAACTGCATCTAAATGCTAGCTGCGGCCAACACTTTTACCTCTCCTAATCAACTACGGTTCCATTCCCTCGCTAATTTGAATGTAGCCTCGGATTACTGCAGCACCCGCCCCTTCACTGAATGGTCAGTCCCTGACACCCTCGAAGGGACTGTGCTGTAAACAAGTACATCCGCTTAGTTGAAGCAGGTACTTATTTTGTTCTGCCAGATAAGGCTTACTCTCTCTTTCTATCACATCCGAGCTCCACAGAACCACCGAAACATTTGATCTAGAAGGGTTAATCCTCAATCTCTAGCACCCACAAATTCTATGGTGTAGTTCGCTGCAAACGGTTGGACGTCAGGGGGGATAAGTTTGGCGCGGTGCCAACCTATTCTCCACCAGTTGTTCGGATGGCGTGCAAGTGATGACTATATGATATCGTTCGTATTACTCGTTTTCTACCACTTTTTGTCGCATGCGCGCTTCAACAAGAAGGCAGAGAACGGCTTTGACGGCGTGAACACTCATACTGCCTGACACGCCCAATCCGTCCGCAGCGAACTACACTATACACACGTCATGATTAGTCTTCATCGCTGGTGCCATCGACTGTCGTCTGCTGCTGTTTACTACGATCTGTTGCTATGCGTCCCGCGTTCCGGTACAAGCGACTTGGGTGGACCCCAAGGCGGTTGTCCTAACGTCTCGATCTCTTGCTGAACCGTTCGTCTCGGATAATCTTGCAGGCACGCTACACCTGTGTGACGGCGCCCGTTCGCTGCAGAGATGCCAGTCTCTACGTGATGTGACAATACTAGAGGTTGCTGAGGCAATGAAGGAATCTATGGCGATGGCTCCGTGTACCAACTCACCCGTGCGCCTATGCGACACTGTTTCTCCACGGCACCGCGGCGACGGGCGGGCGAGGGGTGATCGCTTGCGCCCGCTTGTTCAGAAGCCCCTTTTATGCCCCATTATGTGGAAGGAGGAGGAGAGAAAAGAGGATTGAACAAATAGTGAACGCTCATAGGTGAGTTAGTGGTAATGGTGAGCAGAGAATACAGAAAAGTCGAGAAGAGCGTATTATTTCAGTCAACAGCGGAACTGGCAGAATGATTCCCTTCGAATGGGACGTGACGTTATAGCGTTATAAGGTCACAACCAACTGTTGGCAATTTGCCAAACCTCAGCTTGAACTTTCGTGTAAAAGCTGCTTGCGTCGTTTTCACAATCGAAGGGAACTATGCCGCCAGTTCTGCCATTCACTGAAGTAATTCGTGATAGTCGACTTTTCTGTGATCTCCTACCACTACCACTAACTCACATATGCATCCACTATCTGTTCAATTCCCTTCCTCTCTCTACTTTTCCTTCCACATAAAAGAGGCTGCTGGATTGGAGCACAGCGCCGGAGACGCGGGCCATCGCCTTTCGCTCCGCCCTGCCGCGGCGCCGTGAAGAAACCGCGCCGCATACGCGCATGGGTGGGTTCTTCCCTCCTCCATATGGCGATAGCGTCCAAGTTGACGCAGAGGATCAATGAAGGTAACTTCAACGTATTAGCTGACTCAAATCAGTCGTTCGCTGTTCCGTGCAAGGGCAGTGGTGTATTTTAGAGGTAATTGGAAGGCCGCGCAGAAGAGAAAGATGGAGAAGAATGAAGTCGGATCAATGGAAATAAACATGAACCCTATATAAATATGATTCCCCTTCAGTGTTGGTCCGCAGGTTACCGAGTGGCGATCAAGATGAAGCTACAACCGAGGCAACGGCTTATAACAGCCCCATTCAGTTCGGTAAGTCCAGTTCAACGGCAGAAAAGCCAAGGATGGACCTACACGTGCCAGAGGCGGCTACACGCAGCAGAGACATGATCCGCGCTTTGAGGATCGACTGTGGGCCCCATTATACATGAAATGCAGGATAAGCCCCTGTCGATTGTGGGGCAGCTCGCCAAGATCATAGAAGACAATGAAAGTGTATTAAAGCCACGGCTTGGAAAATGTACAAAGATTCAAGTTACGCTCAAGTTTCAGTTTCAACAATGCCGAGGTTTTTTAGAGCACTACCGGTTTCTCTAGCGTTACGGTCCAAAAAAGAAGAGAAACTCTAAGAGCTAGTAAACAATGGCACCTTAACACAGGTTGCGGCGAGGGCGAAGAAGAGGTGATGGATATAAATATTTTTCCCGGTAATATGGTGTGGGGGAAGAGTAAGAAAAAAATTCCACTATTTCCAGACTCCTTGTCCGGTGTACGAGGAGGTGGCGATGTGGAGTTTGAATATATTAGGTTGGCGGGAAAGTTCTGTCACTTTTTCAAATTGGGCTTCGATTCCATCTGCATCCTTAAAAACTTGCATTTGCTTCGCTTCGGGCGAAATCCCGCTGCTTTTAATCCTTTGTGAGACCTTTTCTAGTCTTTCGAGGTGGGTTTTGTCATCTGGCCCGATGACCGTTATATCATCTAAGTAAAAAACTACCCCCTCTATTCTAGCTACACTGTTTCCATTACCTTCTGGAATTTGCGCAATTCCAAAAGCTATCCGATTATACTGAAATGATTCTCTTTGTATGTTAAATTTAGGGTATTTCCTAGATTCATTGTCCAATTCGACCTGCTTGTATCCTTCTGACAGATCCAATCTTGGAACTTTTGTCCACTGCTTAACATGTGGAATGGATCATCTCTTTGAGCAACGAATGCTGGCTAATCTCTAATTGCGGATTTATCGTTACCTTGTCTTCTATGATCTTGGCGAGCTGCCCCACAATCGACAGGGGCTTATCCTGCATTTCATGTATAATGGGGCCCACAGTCGATCCTCAAAGCGCGGATCATGTCTCTGCTACATAAACTGCGTGTAGCCGCCCTCTGGCACGTGTAGGTCCATCTTGGCTTTTCTGCCGTTGAACTGGACTTACCAACTGAATGGGGCTGTTATAAGCCGTTGCCTCGGTTGTAGCTTCATCTTGATCGCCACTCGGTAACCTGCGGACCAACACTGAAGGGGAATCTCTTCATTGTACTCAACCACATGTTTATATAGGGTTCATGTTTATTTCCATTGATCCGACTTCATTCTTCTCCATCTTTCTCTTCTGCGCGGCCTTCCAATTACCTCTAAAATACACCACTGCCCTTGCACGGAACAGCGAACGACTGATTTGAGTCAGCTAATACGTTGAAGTTACCTTCATTGATCCTCTGCGTCAACTTGGACGCTATCGCCATATGGAGGAGGGAAGAACCCACCCATGCGCGTATGCGGCGCGGTTTCTTCACGGCGCCGCGGCAGGGCGGAGCGAAAGGCGATGGCCCGCGTCTCCGGCGCTGTGCTCCAATCCAGCAGCCTCTTTTATGTGGAAGGAAAAGTAGAGAGAGGAAGGGAATTGAACAGATAGTGGATGCATATGTGAGTTAGTGGTAGTGGTAGGAGATCACAGAAAAGTCGACTATCACGAATTACTTCAGTGAATGGCAGAACTGGCGGCATAGTTCCCTTCGATTGTTGTAACACCACCGTGAAAGGAACTAGCAGTTTCCTCCAGATTACTGATCTGGTTCCGCTGCAGACAATCTCCTTTCCTGAATTCGACGCGAACGTCGTAATATTGGTTGATTTGCTTTGTTCACTGCTTCCTTTTCCTTGGATAAAGGTGTTGGTTGTTGATTTTGCGAGGAACCAGTGACCAATGCAGATCTTGTAGCATATAATTTCAGTCGATTAACATGTACAATCTGTCGCGTGGGGCGACCCACTATGTTAGTGATCGTAATGTTGGGTCGGTTGACTTCCTCATCCTTGTAAGGGCCTGGCTGGTTAGTTTGCGACGAACGATGTCGTCGTGTAAGAGCGCAAAATCTCCGGTGGAAATCTCTTTCTATTTACCTTGTGAAGTATCCCACTTTGTATTGCGCAGATTTTCTTGCTAATGCGGATCCGACTTCCACTTTCTTCCAGACCGACGGCGAAGTGATCGGCCACATCATCCGGTGCTACGGGAAGACGCGTTGGCAATTCGTGGAGGATGTCACTCCACGTGATGGGATATCTACCATATACGATAAAGAACGGACTATAGCCTGTCGTCAGATTTTTACTGCAGTTGTAGGCAAATACAATAGGTTGTAAAAAGGTTGACCAAACTTGCCTAGCCTCTGAACAGTAGGCTGTTAGAGAGTCCGTTATCACTTTAACCATTCGCTCTGCCTGTCCGTTGGCTTTGTGGTTATAGCTGGTAGTGAATTTTTTGTGATGCCAAGTGTTTTGTTGATCTTGAAAAACATTTCTAGTGTAATTTGACCCACGGTCAGAAACTAGCTCTTTTGTAATGCCATATTTAGAAATGACATCGTCGATCAGGGCTAATTACCGATTCCGTAGTTTTGCGAATTACAAACTTGCTAAAGGCACAAACTGATACTGAATTGAATTTACTACCATCTTCGCACTGTGGTAGGGGTCCTATTATGTCCGTGTTAATACGCTCGAAGGTCGTTGAGGTATCGGAAAATTTGCCATTCCTTCGCGGATGATGTGCGTAGGAGGTGTTTTCACTTTTTGACATGTAGGACATGTAGTTATGTATGTTGCTATGTACAGGTTCGGCCCTGACTATTGTCTCTGATACTGTGGCTCAGAAAATCGACGCTCGTATCCTTCCTTCCACAGTCACCAAAGGTATCACAGCAAATGGAACCACCATGGATCTTCTTGGTCAGTTCACTGCAAACGTTACCCTGGTAGAAAGACAAAACGAATAATTTGCTCCGCAGCATTGAATTCTCTTTGTTCTTCTCCGTTTATCCTTGGAGAAATTCGCACAAACAATGTCAATAAACTACCATAACAATACCACCTCACTTGATAACACCATGTCCCATTTACTACATTCAACCCTAGCAATTATAGTTTCCCTAAACTTCCAGTATTTTTGATTCAGGACATCACATTATAGCCACTTTGTGACCATGCGGTAACGGGAACAACTAAAACCTCATTTCCTCAAACATGGGACCTTTTCACTTCAGGAAATCCAAATTGTCACTACCTGAAGGGATCCAGATTGGAAAAACTCTTTCCTGTCCAAGTGAACTAGGAAATGTAATTTTGCGAATTTTCAATTCTCCCTATTTCACTATCTAAGAACACAAAAATAGTGTAAGGGCAGGAAAAAACCCCTTAGGTTAAAGCTTCTACACCAGACCAATTAGTGTCACTCTAGTATAAATGTATTTCCAGATGACTAAGACTGTCGACGACCGTTCGATGGGCGCGCGCAAGCACGAGCCAAGCGGAGAGTGGAGGAAGCGGTGACGAAGCCGACCGGCAGCAGCACTCATCTATCGTTTCCTGTTTCACATTGCAATAGCTTTCCTGACGTGTATTCCTGTTATCGTGATCTCGTTGTGCCTTATTGTAGTGGTTACTGTACTCAAATATGAAGTTTCTATTGTATCGGTGTATTGTGTGTAGACGCGTCTGAGGCCTTGTGGATATTGAGAAGGGTCGAGTGAAAGAGGACATTCGGATCCTTTACTGGTAGCAGCGAGTTGGGGCGTCATAGTACCCCCCGTTTCACCGAACCTTTTCCTCTTATTAGAAGAAGTGTCCTCCCGGGACTAGCCCGCGAGATGACCGGTATAGGCCTCTACCGGGGGGCAAGCGGATTATCAAGCGGTACGGATTCGCAGGAGCTGTCTGGCCAACTTCTCTTGCATTATGAGCTCGTTTCGTTTTGGTAATACGCCTCCCTTGCACATAGTGCGCAGTGATGTTATTCGGTGAAAATAACAGGTACCTCGCTGACAAGTGTTCTAGGGCAACGAGAAGGGATCCCACTTTATTTGCAGTATACGTAGCAGTAAATATTCTGTCGGGATCCGCGCGCAATTCTTTGTCAAGACTCGAATGTGACTCTTTTCAATTTTGAACTCTGCGAATCAAGGGATTTTGCCGCTTTCCTCTCCACTTTCCCGTCATTTTTTCTTCCCCAGCCAATGCTCTAATACCAGTTACAGTATGCCACGGCATATAGCATTTGCGATGACTCTTATCGCGCGAGCAATCTGGTGCGAGGGTGAAGCGATACTTTGTCGCAATATACACATCTGAGCACAAAGGCTGGGATTCCCATCATTTTCTAAAAACAACGTCAAGAGACATTCTCAGCACAAATGATTCAACACTTGATGGCAGAAGCTGATAAAGGGCCTTCCAGCTGGACACCAACTATATAGTGCCGCCACTCCTCCTCATTAGGCCTATCAGCTGCGCCTAGACGTTCACCCGTCATCATTCCCCCAGTTATTATCGGTGCGAAGATTGCCGAGTTGCAATCCCCCGATATCAGGGCCATCCGATACGTCAGCGAAACCCTCGCTCATGACATTTACAACCAGTCCCCTTTCGCACTCCACACACTCATGGAGAACTTCCATACCACCCATCGCCACTTGTTATCCGATGACCTATACAAAACGTTCAAACGCTTTTCCGAAGACCGGCAACGGCTTCGCGAATTCATGTTTAGTAGTCCAAACATCCAAACATCCAGGTAGCTAACAAGGAGCACAAACAACTATTCTTCTTGGAAGAACGGTCTTCCTCACAACTAAAAATTCTCACGCGTAAATTCATCAAACTTTATGCGCCCAACGTATACCTTTGTACAATTTCTACAGCGTTGAACCTCACGCGTAAACAAGGTTTTTGGAGACGAGTTGGAAACTCGTGGATCAGAATTCTGATAGACGAAGCCTCTATGGTACCTGAAGCAGCGTTGATGACGCTCATATCACGGTTCCAAGACGCACACATCACGTTAATAGGTGATCTTTACCAATTACCCCCTACGTCGGTATTTCTAATTGTCCGCTAGCTATAGCCGTCAGTTATAGATCCGTGATAGACATTGGCGAAAATCATCGTATGATACCAACTTGTGCTCTGCGAATTGTGTACCGACCACATGTCGAAATGCTGAAGCTCAATTCCGAATTTTTCTACAATGGCGAACTACGATGCGGCACACCAGTCTCCATGCGCCAAGAATCGCTTTCGCGTATTCCGATGCCCAATCCGCAAGTACCAATCGCGTTGATTGACGTACCATCCTCTTCGGTTCAATCCATCACCGGTTCACATAGTAATACCGCTGAGGCAACAGCTGCTCACGTCCTTGTTCGTTTATTACTGGCTAAGGGTTTTCGTCCTGATCAGATCATGGTCATTTGCTTGTATCGCGACCAGAAATTCGCATCATGCAGTCTGCCAATGTTACCATTTCTACTGTGGATAGTGCCCAAGGAAAAGAGAGCTCAATCGTTATCCTATGTACAACGCGAACACCATAAGAGCATCCCAAGCATTTTTCGTTCTTTAATGATTGGCGACGGCTGAACGTAGCCCTATCCCTAGCAAAACATGGAATGGATCAATAGCAGCTCTAGAGCGAACATACTTCTGGAGCGATATTTTACGGTGGTGCAGAAGTCGTAATCTGATGAGGACCTTTCACTTTTTCGACAAATCCTCCGACCCCTAATACAACCATAGCGTCCGAGGACGGACTTTGCGAAAAGGGGGAGATGTAAGGGCAGGCAAAAAACCCCTTAGGTTAAAGCTTCTTTACCAGACCAATTAGTGTCACTCTAGTATACTCTTCTCTTATACCGTATCAGGTAGCCTAGTGTAGTGACTAAGACTGTCGACGACCGTTCGATGGGCGGAGCGCGCAAGCACGAGCCAAGCGGAGAGTGGAGGAAGCGGTGACGAAGCCGACCGGCAGCAGCACTCATCTATCGTTTTCCTGTTTCACATTGCAATAGCTTTCCTGACGTGTATTCCTGTTATCGTGATCTCGTTGTGCCTTATTGTAGTGGTTACTGTACTCGAATATGAAGTTTCTATTGTATCGGTGTATTGTGCATAGACGCGTCTGAGGCCTTGTGGATATTGAGAAGGGTCGAGTGAAAGAGGACATTCGGATCCTTTACTATAGCTACAGCAACTTTTGAGGGAACGGAAATGTTGTGGAAACCCGTATATTCAGTCTACAATGATAGCACTGAATATAAAAACAGTTCACAACAACAAATTTTGGAATACATACCTCCAGAAGCGGATTTTGCTAAAGAATTACCTCATTTTGCCCAACACTAAACACCCCACAACTATTCAGAATCGCATTCAAATCAGTCCTTCTATTTTGACTAACCTGCAGCTCCAAAAATTCAACAAATTGCTCACCGCTTACGAAGAATGTTTCGTGGGAAATGAAAAATAATAAATGACAACCAGATGCATGTTCACACAAATGGCTTCCTGAAATGGAATCTGGATTTTCGAAAGGCGGACTCTGCTCTAAAATCCAGGCAATAATAGGCTGTTTCAGCTGAACAACAGCCTCGCATTACCTACAATTTTGTCTTAGGATTCAAAATAAAACTCGTCGTTCGACAACCATGTATGACATGCAACTTGTAACAAGGAACACAATCGAAACAGCGACTAATGGTGATCATTGATAAGCTTGGTGAAAAAATAGCCCCAAGGTCAGCGTGTCAGGCCCAGATGTGCATTCAATGAATGGTGACGGGGAAATCATGAAAACATGCACGACACAACAAAGCGAAACATGAAAAATACAAAAAAATGCGGAGCCAAATGAAAAAATGGATAACCAGGCGGCAGTATATCGTTCTATACTTGGCTATTATCGATCGCAACGTTGCGACCGCTTTCATTGGAAAAACGTCATTGGAGCGCGGTTGTTGGACCTATCAGCGTCCTGGGGTCTTTTCAGGAGGTTATATCTCTTTTAGGTGCGGGGCTTTTGAGGAATGGTTAGCAGCATGCTATGGAAAAGTTACTACTGTTGCGTTTTCTACCTAGTTGCAATCTGAATGTTCCCCGTTGGTGAAATATTCCGGATGGGTTTCGGATCGGCTAGGGGTAACTCGCAAGCGGGTTTTTATGCTTCACACAAGGATTGCTTCTTTCAAACGCGATTTCATCAGGATTATAATCGTCTTGAAGCCGCCCTATCTTCTCTCTTTCCGAAAAGCGGAGACTCGCTAGTTCAGGAGATATTTTTGATAGATTACCGACGCGCTACCCTCTGAACCACCCGAAAAATCGACTACTCCTGAGCCATTGTAAGGATACACCTTCGGAAACTTTGATGTTTCTCCAAAAGACATTTCCCTTCAAATGAGTGAAAGAGGAGCTCGGCTATCACTGATCGATTTGGTCCGAGTGTGCGCCGTGCATTAAGCTCCTACGCAGAGGTGGTGGAAAGGTGTAAATTCTGATTTCAGGTGCTTTTATCCATGCAAGCAGATGTTTGTTTAGGGTTTGGAAAGGACAATACGCACGAATCTGTTTGAGACGTATTATTTAGTCATCTACGTACTTACGAGTTCATGCTATTAACTGGATTTATTTATTTGTTTATTCTTGCTATATTGCTAACCGATTTTTCATGATTTTGCTGCAGTCCTATTACATCCGGGTCTTCTGCAGCTTTCCGTCCGTTCCATCAAACTTAGCAATGACACTTTTGTACTGTTTGATGCCTAGCGAGCCTACTTTTGCGATACTCCCCACGTCCCCCGCGGCCAAGTACGAACCCATTTTGGGGATTTCGCATGAAAAGAGGGCTGTTAAACGTAGCAGTTCAATCTGTAAAGAATACACTCATAATAATTTTCATTTTTTAACAACTTCCATAGCTCCACTCCCACTATCAACTGAAATGTCGAAGCATTGCCCGGCTCTGAGTGACCCTTGAGATTACGACCCCCCCCCCCCTCCTCCCCTATGGGTTTCGCACAAAGATGCTGTACCCTGTGCCGCGATGTGTATTTTTTTCCACTCACCTTTATGGTGCACATTGTAAGCAAGCGAAATAGTAAACATTCACAGCATACAAGGCAATGTGAGGAAAATATAGTTTTAAATACTAGCACTCATTAGATAACGACGTGCACTTTTACTGAAATTTCATTTCCCGGAAGCAGCGGCGTGGAGAAAATCTGTGTCATGGCTCACTGTTCACAGCACTTTCAGCATTTCAGCAAAAAAAAATCCTACGACATAGTTGAGTTTTGAGCACAGCTGGAGAACGCCCCCTTGTTTTGTTGAAATCTGAGAGCAGAACATTGTTTTAGGCCTTCTGGAATTAAGGTTTTTAAATGGCAACAGACGAATACACATCTCAAAGATAAGTTTTTATTACTACAACGTATCAACGAATCATTTACTACGTCAAACTGATGAACTAGTAGCAGCTTCCAAGTTTTCAGAGCTTCTTTACAGCCTTTCCATTCTCCCAGACGGACACCTGAAAGCGCAGTAAATAAGAGGGCATTATTGTGATCAAATAAGGCACACTTCCGCAAAAGCATAGCCACATGAAACTTTGTGAACCACCTGAACTGAAAGTGACCACATAAGCTCTACTGAAACATGCAGATTTCTACTCACATCGAAGCAGTAAAAATCTCTAGCATACACAGGAGCAACGAAAGTTGTCGGTGTATTTTGTGGACGTTGTAAGCGGTACAAAAGGGTTGACAGAAAATATTTCTTGGCTCTATTTTCCTGCTCTAAACTTCATTTGTTGACATTTATCGTGGATCTGAACAGCGCTGAATTTAGGGATTCCATAGGCAAGTGAGAGTTTCACATTGGTAGTTTGGGTATGGGGATTACTTAGATCTGATGAAAAACAAAGGTGGCACCGAAAATCATGTACTGATTAGGTAAAACAACTATGCTATGCAACTATTTTCTTTTTATTCTTTAGTTTATCCCGCCCAGCGGCACGGTCCACTCTTCTGATATGAAGACGCCACCTCTCCCGATTGAACGCCTGGTGCCCTCCCGTCCCCCCCCCCCTAGTTATTTTCCAGTCTGCATGCACCGTGTCGAGTCAGCGCTTTGAAGGATGTCTATAACTATAATACGTTCCATTGAAAAGTCAAGGATCGACTCCCTCTCAATCTCGGCATAGCGACGGTAATAATAAGACGTGTTTTCGAGCAATAAGAGATAAAAATGTTCATCCGGTCAACTTTCGGCAACACTAACTTCTTCAGAGCCTTTTTTGGAATGTCGATTTTAGTCGGCACCCCAAAAATGGAATATCCCCAAGAAGACTCTGAAGAAGGCATTGCTGCAGGAACGTTGGCCAGAAAAATTTGTAACGATTTCTGATCGCATACCAAATACTTCTCGTACCATAGAAAGTTAAACAAACAAGCCGTTCTACGAAACTCTCAACATCCAAAGGCATTGAAATCCACTCTAAAAGTCAACAAATGTTGAAATTATGAATGAGAAAATAGAACTGTTGAAACTTCTGCTTATCCAATATTGGAATCACAAATCCAGCGCGCACGTTGGTTTATATGGAAAGGACACTATCGAAAACTCCTCAAAATTAGTTCGGGACGAGAATGCGCGCACTTCAACTTGTGATTCCCTGTTGAAACTGCGGCTATCATAAGGCGCACGGGAAACATTGAAATTTAGCTGTCTACAGAAGATCAGGTACCACAAAAGTCGTGAATAAGTACCCCAGGCCTGGCTGATCACACGCCCAACCAATTTTCCAAGAAATAAACAAATAAGGCACTGTGGTACTTGACCATTTCTAAAGGTTACCGATCACGTTCCAAGCCAACTTACATTCATTTAATTTGGATGACAAAACTATCCAAAAAAGACGAATGCTAATCAGTTAGGACACCTGAAAGACAACTCATCCACATCAACAAAATCAAATAGTATTTAAAATTTGAAAATAGCTGGTGATGTTACAGCCTTTAGACACCTAGTTTTCTAAAGGACATCACTCATCCATAATAGGTAGACTATATCGTTCGAAACGACGACCATCAGCACAACCTAACGAGTTTCAAACAGACGGAATCTTGTTGTCTGGTGAAGCGACTCCCACACGATCCTCCTTGTTACTTGGAGCCCCCTAAAATTTCACTCCCGTACAATTGTGCTCAGCGTGCATATTAACTTTGTGCTCATAAAACGAATGATGGGAAAGATTGCATTATTCCTTATTTCCTTTTGAAAGCAACGTGCCCTGATGCTGTTAAGATGCAAGTTTTCCAAGCTGAGTGCACAAAAAAAGATGTTTCTGGAGCTTGAAGGCAATTTGAAGCTTGAATAAAGGCACCCATAATTGAAAATGGTGGGTAGTTGACTGGAATACGGTAATGTTAACGTTAATAGCGGTGAGGATAGGAAGGAATAACCCTTCAAAAAGCCTTGGGTAAGACCCGATGGCGGCGAAAAGACGGTTTGCTTGGACAATTTCTTACTCACTGTTATCACAGCGATATCGAGTCTGCCCTCATACTTCCTCAATCTTACCCTCGGAATGAGAAGAGCCCTGAGGAGCGATTGCATCCGTTAGAGAAGAACGTTGGGTGTGATACGGGCAGGACACTCCCTTCGATGTGGGCGCCTGGCTTGCTCGTCCTTAGCCACAAAAGTGATACGCCCTCAATGCTTGCGGACAGGACTATCTTGTAATCTTATCTTGTAACGTACTGCGATTGCGCACCAAAAATGGAACGTGCCTTCAACAGACACAAATATGGTTAGGTCCTCGGCTCACAGCTACACTACGAAAACTGGCACTCTCCTGGGAAGTTATTATTTCATTCCGTAGTGAAATATATTTCAGGGTCATGAATGTATCGATCAAAGTATAGCCAAAACCCCGAAAACTCTGTGAAATGCAAACGAGACTTACCGTCAAAGTTGCTGGCTTTGCTTCAACAGTTTTAGTAGTGCGTTTAACACATTTCCTAGTGACCTCCGCTGCAATCTGTGAAAAGCGGACATAGTTTATTCCAGCAGCCCTCCAAGCGACCATATCTGCAACAACAAACGCTATCAAAAATATACTTCCAATGCGGACTAACTGGAATTGGTATGATTTTAGCAGCTTACAAAATTAGCAATAATGGCAACGGAAATCGCGGTGGTATGGAATCTCGCGATATCGAAGAGTATGGGACATTGGGAACTCGTTGTCGACTTGTCATGACACATCAAGCAACATCTTCTCACAGACCAGTCAATGCGACATTTTGTCCGAGGGCATGCCCCAACTCGTGTTAGGCCGCGTTCATAGCTTGCGTTCGTGAAGAAATGCAGAAAGAAAAATGCAGAAGTGCGGAAAGTGCAGAAGTGCGGAATCTGCAGAAAAGCAATAGATACTTATCGACTTGAAGAAATGCAGAAATGCGAAACTGCAGAAGTGCGGAAAGTGCAGAAATGACGAAAAGCATTACATACGTATCGATTTGAAGAAATGCAGAAATGCCGAAAGTGAAGAAATGCGGAATCTGCAGAAATGCCGAAAGTGAAGAAGTGCGGAATCTGCAGAAATGCCGAAAGTGAAGAAGTGCGGAAAGTGCAGAAGTGCGGAATCTGCAGAAAAGCAATAGATACTTATCGACTTGAAGAAATGCAGAAATGCCGAAAGTGAAGAAGTGCGGAATCTGCAGAAATGCCGAAAGTGCGGAAAATCGATACGTATCGGTTGCTTTTCGCACATTCCGCCGGACTTTCGAGGCATTTCTGCATTTCTTCAAATCGATACGTATGTAATGCTTTTCGTCATTTCTGCACTTTCCGCACTTCTGCATTTTCCGCATTTCTGCATTTCTTCACGAACGCAAGCTATGAACGCGGCCTTAAGTGGAATTATGTATTAGCGGCTTCATGCCAAATTCCTAATCAATCCAGCGTACCTTCTGCCGTCAATCAGTAGCGCCCCTAACTTTGTCGACACATGAAAAATTTTAACCTAACAACAATAATCTTCAATTCTCTTCTCGGATAACCTCGAAAT
>MU913125.1:0-10602 GCA_036418165.1 Cooperia oncophora
GGAAGAAACATCTCGTGTTTGCTCTGCATTAGAAGAAGTTCGCTCGTCGCGGATTCTGCTTTGAAAGTTTGTTCAGCTGCAAAAATAGGGTCTCCCTTCTGAAGAGCACTAGCATTCGTCTAGAAACTTCGGAAGAGGCTTTCCACTGCACCTCCTCTACTTGTGATAAATAGTAGCTGAAGCGCATATCCGCTGATCTGCTTTTCTATGGAGTGCAGCACGTACTCTTCTTCCATACAGAGTCGCAGTGGCACAATGTATCAATTTGTCATGAGTTTTCAGCACGATGGAGACATCGCACTCCACGACGGAGCACAGAAGCACGGGCAGTAATCCTTTGACTCTGCCACTGCTCTGTTCATTAGTGTCATCTGCACACACGCCCTCTACCTACCAGCAGTTCACATACTACAGAACGGGCGAGAATATTCGAGAATATTTTTGAATATTCACAACCTTCCCCAGGTCTCACAATATGTGCTTAATCTTGATGCTACCGCATTATAAAAAATTCCTACTATTAGGTTGATCAAAAAGTTTTGATAGGGTTTTTTGAAAGTTCCAGAACTTTCGATTCTTGATCGATACCAATGATCTACCATGTGGTAGTGGTAGAACATTCTAGAACCTTCTCCGTAATGGGTATATATAGGCGCGCTTCCTCCTTTAGCTTAAATCACGCGGGACTAGGAGACACGGACTTCTAAGACAAACCTCGATCGCCCCGTCGACGACTCCGTCATTCTCGACGCCGTCAAAGAGGATCCGGAAGTTAACACCCGCAGTCTTGCGACGAGACTTGGGTGTGCCCAATCAACAGTCGTCGGTCGCCTTCAGGCCCTCGGTTACAGAAAAGTGCTGACTCGATGGATACCTCATGTCTTGACCGATAGCATGCGGTACACCCGGGTATCCATTTGTCAGTCTCTCCTTCTCCGCCCACATCGCAAGGAGTTTCTGGAGGACCTAGTTACTGGAGATGAAAGCTGGATCCTCTACGACTCCTTGGGCAGGGTTCAGCATCGTGATGTGTGAAATAGTGGTGCCAGTACGACAACCCGAAACGAAGTCCTGCTACGACCCTCCCCCCCCCCCTTTCTTCCCGCCCTAATTGTTGGAACTAACGAGAAGGATAGGTAGGTCACGTCTGCTAGCCGGCCAAGGGGGGGGGGGCTACTGACACCGCCCGCCGCCCGCGAGGGAGGCTTCTCGGTCAGCAGGTAAACTGAGGCCCTCGAAATCATCAAATAAATACAATATAAGTAAAATCACTACCCCTAGGTGTATTTACAAGACATATTCGGGCCATTTCAATTTTGGTAAGTGAAAGTATAAACTATTACACGAATAACCCTTAAATTTTCATACGAACCTAAATAAAACAAAATAACAGTATTTACATACAAATATTGAATGAGTTAGTCCTAGATTACCTATATTACAGTGAAATGCTGCGACATCGAAAATAATCGTCGCATAAATCTCTAGGGAAGGAGAGCAGCCCCTGAACGTGACCCGAGCTGCGATAAAAATAGCGCTGGAGCGTTCACTGTTGACGAGTGGAAATAGCGGCGCGTTTTCCGAGCTTAATCTATTCAGGAGAAGGGCTCCTGGGAAACGGAGGACAACATTTCAACCTCATCTCTGAACTGCTGCGGTTTCTGGCTGCTCTCAATATACATTCCTCGTTCATGAAATTCGAATGGGTGACGGGTGACTTAGGAGTGAATCGCGGGCGTGTTTTTATGCTTCATATGTGTCATTCATTCATTCTAATAACTTCTTTCAAATTCAGTATTTTGCAAAACTAAAAGCGTTGTTAGGAACGCTCAATATTTCTCTTTCCAACAAGCTTTACGTTTTTCCATGAAGACCCGCTAGTTCAGAAGATATTTTAGATGGGTTACGAACGCGCGACATTGTGGGCCACTCGAAGGGTTGACTCTCTGTACCATTGTAAGGATACTACATCGCCAACTTCAATAAAAAACACAAACCCTCAAAACAAATATTTCGTTGAACTGAGTCAAAGCATAATTTGGTTATCATCGATCGATTTGGTCCGAGTGTGCGCCGTGCATTACGCTTCTACGCAGAGGTGGTGGAAAGGTGTAACTTCTGATTTTAGGTGATTTTTGTCCATGCAAGCAGATGTTTGTTTAGGGTTTGGAAAGGTCGATACGCACGAATCTGTTTGAGATGTATTATTTAGTCATCTACATACTTACGAGCCCATGCTAACTATGAAATTGCTAGTCAATTGATATAATATTTTGTAGTCTTCCTTACATTCGGGTCCTCTGCTGCTTCCCGTCCGCTCCATCAAACTTAGCGATGACTTTTTTGTGCTGTTTGGTGCTCACCGACCCTGCGTTTACGACCCCCTCCCTTCCCCAGCGGCCGAGTACGACCCCTCTCCCTATGGGTTTCACACAAGAATGCTGTGCCCTGTCCCAGGAAGGCACTGTTTGCTGAAACGTCAGAACAATAAAACATCTGTATCAATCACGGGAGTCCAATAAAGCATACTGAATTATTCACAGTTGGATTTATTGTGGGAATACAGATATAGAACGCTCGTTAAGTTTCTCTCACGCAAAATTCTGTCTTATGCTAAGCATACTGTCCTTGATACGAACAGCTAGAACGCTTCCGACCTAACCTATACAGGTTGCATTACATATGATATGGTCGATCTGATAAATTACGCCCTCAGAGCCGCAGTCTTCTGTTTTCCCAGGAGGGCAAGTAACACAACCTTCTGAACATTTACTGCCTATCGAGCCAATTTCAATATTCACCGTTCTATGCTTGCATTAGAGATGTTCACTAAATGGGTATAGTCATGCAACTGTGCTCTTCTACAGGTCTACCGAACGGCGGTCCTCACTCTGTCAAAGACAAAGAGAAGACATGAGGCAGCGTTCAGACTTCGCGACGGCAGCGCTTCGGTCGCGCGTTTGACGCGATCGCGCATGCTTTCGACTGCATCGATCGCGTCGAACGCGCGACCGAAGCGCTGCCGTCGCGAAGTCTGAACGCTTCTAAGGGTGACCTGTTCCGCCGCGGAACCTCTCTCACCCGCCGTTTTCTGGTCTCTCTCCTCTCTTCTCAGTGTATCGTCGCCTTTTGCAAATCACAATTGATCTTGACCATCTTATGCTCGTCCGGTGATCACGATCAATTGCAATAAAGAGGGTCTTATTGCGGGCGGTTTTTTGTGCTCTTCTTCTTTAGTTAGGCAACTAGCACACGGCAATCCTATTTCTGAAGTGTATTACCTATGATGTGCAGTCGAAGGAATAGCCTTGAACCAGGAAACCCGCTGCAGGAATCCACGCCTGCGGGCTAAGCCACAGGCGCAAAGCGAGAAGCGTACAGGTCAAGAGGTGAGGTCAATGTGGTGAAATGTGGTGAAAGGTACATCACGGGCGCAGTGCTGGAGGCAGGTGAGCGTGGCAATCACAAGTACCTTCAATATAGAAAGCTAAGCCAAGCGCGCCGTACGGTCACAGCGCTTCCTTGCGCTGCAAAATCTTTCTCTCTTCTCATTAGCAGTATTTTGATGAATTAGGCAATGAGCTCCTCAGGAGCACAAGCCATGGGCTCTCAGTGTGACTTTAACGAAAGCTGACATTACATCTTGCTTCGTCTATCTAAATACGATGTTTTGCTGAGTTTTACGATGCTACTGCTCTGTTCATTTTGATAGAACGTCCATGTTGGAGCAGCGGCCAAACACGCTGCCCGAAAAGCGAAGATGATAGGTCGCGTTCGATTCGAGTTCTGAGACTGTAAAACTAAGTTAAAACTCAGCACCGTTGTGAAAAAATGCCAAGAGCATTAGTTGCGCTGTGCTGTCACATTGGTTCTATATAGGGCAAAGACTCGCTGTTAGCTGATAGTAGAACTTCCGCTCAAGCGATAAAATTTCGTCTGAAACGCCGCCTTCGAGATCTCTTCATATCCCCTAGCGGCCTCCTGACGGGAGCGTCGAAGAGAGTTCCAAGTAACATAGAGAACTTACCTAGTTCTCCGCTTTTGAGTGCGACAAATAAGCGTGAGTAGCATTTATAGTTGTTTAGTAATGCGCATTACTTCATCTGTCTCTCAATATTGTATTTAATATTTTATTATTTTTCGCATCCACGACAACCCTTTAATTTCTCTGTTTTAGTGAATGCGAATTTGTTTTCCATTCAAAGATGTAGGTATGTAGTTCAAAGGAGAATCACGTTTGTAAAACCGAATAGTTACACAAAACTCGCAACCAGTTCAACACTTTCGATTCCTTAAGGAATTTCCAACAATAGCGACTTCATTTAGTAGCTTCCCTTTTGTTTTCGGTTCGACTCAAGCGAGAGCTGTATTTCATGTTCACCATTTCTGATACCAATGCGGCTAATATCTTCCCTGAACACGTTCTTTGATTGGAAATCCCACTCTAAGCGGATTGTATCAAGTGGGGGCTCCCTCGTTATCCTATGATTAGGAGAAAAACAACTGAAAATTGAAGTGCGTCCAGAAATAACCCTATTTTCTAGGGTAAAAAGCGCATCAATTTGCAAGGCCCCAGGAACGCAAGCGACAAATCACGCGGCGAGTTTCTAGACACTGTCGAAGCTGTACAGTCCTCATCATTGCGGACCGGTGGGGCGTGTCAGTGCGGCTCCGTCTTCCGCGGTGATGAAGTCGTTCTGCACCAGTTGTTGAAGCGGGCAAGTGACATTACTGTATTATATCCTTCGTATTACTCGTTTTCTACCACTTTTTGTCGCATACGCGTTTCAACAAAAAAGGCTGAGAACGGCTTCAACAGTGTGCGCACTCCTACTGGCTGACACGCCCCACCGGTCCGCAATGATGAGGACTATATTGTCTTGTTTTGGCATGTTCAATTTTCTAACGAGTTTTGAAACACTTCCTATCCAGTACTATTTTTCGACTCCCAATTAATTGACTTCATGAAAGTAAGAGTTCTAACAGTAGTCTAATGACATGAAACTAAATTTGACAGAGAGTTATGAACATAATATTTACTGTCTGTAAAACTACCAGTTTGGCTGCGGCACACTCTCTTGTGCACTAAACAGTAGTCCTCAGTGAATCGAATTTGGCCATAAGTCATTTGGTCCTACGGGTACTGCCAAAACCACTATTCCGACCCGTTGTTTTGTCTGGGTTGACTTAGAAAATGTACATAACTCACCTCGAAATTGAAGACCCTTTGGGGTTCTATCTGGAGCCTAGCAGTTTGGATTAACTGGTATCACTGCATCCTCACACAGAAATGCGTTATGTTGCAGACGCTTAGGCACATACTCCAAATCCCTGAGATGCGGTGGGCGTGTCTATGTACTGCACTTGAACGCTGCGGCGGCTGCGCTTTTTGTGGGCCATTTTCATTTCAATACGAATGTAATAGTGTCGTTGTCCAGCACAGGACAAGATGACAGTTGTCTCACACTAAAATATCCCCGATTGAACTGTTCTACGCCATGTTCAAATGAAGAACGTAGCTACGCCCCCCCCCCTCCCCCACATGGTGAGGATGCTAAGTGGCAGTCAAGGCAGATCCTCCACCAACTGTAGGCTTAGAATGTCATCAAAGCCGCCTTGGCTTCGCTCCAACCGGGCCGCATCACACGCCCTATCGTTCGTAGGGGTCATGACTGTACACTCCACATCATGGGTAGGGTGCGGTCAGGTCCTTCATTCGAACATTTCGTACGATGCGTTCTTCGAAGGATATTTCCATTTGGAACAATTGTCTTTGTGTTGTAATGGACAAAAACATGGCTGTTAATTGTCCCGAAGCTACAATGTACCATCAAGCGCGCATCCACTACCACCTTCAAATGGAGTACACGGGCACGCCTTACCCATTTCCCGGGTATGGAGTGTACCTACAGATCGACAAACCAAGCGACATAGGAAATTGACACATTATGTTAGCGATATAGATTAGAGCGAATGGTAATTTGGCAACATAAGCTAAGACACAATTTTTTTTGCGGGAAGCGTTCGCACTGTCTAAGGGCAAGGTCTCGATCACTCAATTTGAAAATAATCAAAAAAACGGTAGTGAAAAGGGAAAAAGCAATGGGTTCACGTCTTGATTGCTTACGATTCCGAAATTCCTCATCGGTCATCACCAGTTCACCTGTAACTGATTATTGCCCCAGTTTCCATTCTCGTCAGCAGATTATGTGCATGTGATGCCAGCCAGTCTTGTGATTGTGTACATAATGCATAAATACATATGTTATGGTAAAGATGGTCATTGGTTCTGTGACTAAATGCGCGCTTATCAGCTGATTAATACCGCGCAACTTTGATAAATATTGAACAAAAAATTGAATATTCGGAAAAATTTAGTTTTATGAGTGCAGTGTAATCAAGAACCTTGGCTGATCGCAGTAATTATAGTTCAGCTCAACATAGAATCATACACAAGCTAAATGTATCTCCAATTCGAACCCATTAGTCACTGTAAAGGTACGAGACACTACCAGTTTCGATTTTAAACCACTTGTTGTAGGAAAAACCTGACCCCCAGAGGGAAGGGGGCCAGGTTCTTTGAGCGAAATCATCATCTCCTTCTCACTAACCTTCATTGTTCATTGCAACATTCATTTACCCACTGCCGTTTGATGTAAAAAGGACAAAGCAGAGAGTGCACACTAGAGAGTGTTTGCAAGACTCCACAAAATGGCTCAGAACTGAACGCTCAGTACCACCCTCTCTAAACCGACGTTGACGGTTGACGTGCAGAATGGTTCATAACTTTGAATTATAGTGTAGTTCGCTGCGGACGGTTGGGCGTGTCAGGCGGGATGAGTTTGGCGCGGTGCCAAACCCGTTCTCCACCAGTTGTTAAGCGAGCAAGTGATATGACTGTATCATATCGTTCGTATTACTCGTTTTCTACCACTTTTTGTCGCATGCGCGCTTCAACAAGAAGGCAGAGAACGGCTTTGACGGGGTGACACACTGCTGACACGCCCAACCGTCCGCAGCGAACTAGAATGTATGCTATGCAAGCAGCAGATCTGTAGGGGTTAGCGAAACTTCCCGTTTTCTCTGGGTGGAGGGTATTAAAAAAGGAAAGTTTCAGCCATTAATTGACCTCTTTTTAGAATGCGGCACGCATTCACTTTCAGTCAGAGTCGTAGTGGCTCATTGAATGCGATGTGGCCTACACAATGTCTTGCGGGGCAGCCGATGTACAAGTCAGTGTTCTTATCCTCCCAGACAAATCTGGTACACACCATCCTAGGACGGTGGAAGACTTGGTTGGTCTGGACGGGAGCCATCAAAGATTTGACCCCTGGATCGTAGCACCCGGGGCATAATCCTCCGAGTGTGGACGTCGGCTAGTGAGTATTAGTCGTGCCTCAACCTTTAAGGTATCGCGTGTCTGTCTCGCAGTGGACCTAGCTTTCATCTTTAGTAATTATCGACTTGAGAGAGCTTTGATCATGCGGGTAGACAAGATGTCGTTTGTGAGCAGTCAAGGGTGCTGCTCAGGCTGGCCGGTTAGTTCATGCGGTATTCAGCGAGACACTGCATTACGCCAGCTCAATCCGTTTAGATACGGAACGATGTTTTTACGGTTGTGTCAAAACGTTCGTTCGCAAACCCCCTTAGGGGCATGTGGATGCTGAGTGAAGCTCAAGGGCTTTGTAAACGACGACTAGCTACCCAAATTGACGTAAAAACCACAGTTCCAAAATATGAATTTTTGTCAGTGACAGTGCTATCTTTCGGCGCATGCCCGCTCACTGTGGAGTCTCAGCATTAGGTTATATATGTTCCTAACATCTTAGCCTATGCCTTACCCATCCCAACCTTGACCCGACCTATCCAGGTTCTTCTTCAGGTAGAATCAAGATCAGTTAAACATCTGTCTGAGTTTGTTCTTCCGGAAATTCCGTTTGAATCTTGGCTGACGCACACTTTGATTTCACACACGGTCCCCCTCCCCTCACTGAGTACCGTGTGATGCACACGAAAGTAGGTGCTATGGTTGTGCTATTGCCTACCCTCTCGTCCGTATGTTGAATCGGCTAAAAAAATGCATTCATGACGCGATAACCTGATCAGCTCGTCAAATAAGCCGCGAAAGCGCCCCTCATTTCATGAATCCTCTCCACCGAAGTCTGTTACCGCTCAGAGCACTGTGCACCATGAATATCGTGACACCCACACGAACGCACACAAACACACGCATACACACAAACCTCTAAGAAAAATTCAAAAATCAGTAGAAGTGTCATTTGGTGATTTCCAATGATCGCCTTTCGAGTAACGCACTCGAAAGACAATCATTGAAAGTGAATCGCACCGCATCGTCAACGGGAATGATAGTGGTATCATTCCGATTGATAACACTGAATTTCCGGACAGACAGGCTGACGTAGCAATATATATAGTAGATACATAGTGGCGGATTTTCTTCTCAAGGGGGTGAAAGAGCTTCAAAGTAGAACTCACTTCGAAGGCGTTAAGCTTGATAATTTGGTACTCGGTCTGTAAGGTAGCAAAGGTGCTATATAGTGGGGAAATGGTAAAAAAGCGAAGTGAGCCGTCGACAATCTGCAAGAAAGCCTTTGTTCTCAAGAAATCAGGGAGCAATATCGAACGAATTTCTCGTTGGCATCGTGCCAGTAACTGGTACGGTAGATACGGCTGCATGTACAGGGTAACCAAAAAGTTCTGGCAATTTTTCGCTATACTTGTTAGTATAAGAATACCATTCAAATAAGTGAATCAGCAAGCCTAAACGACTGAGGAGTCTTCATCAAATCAGTAACAATGACAGTATACAACAAAGTCCAACAAGTGTTCAAAATGCCTCCTTCGGCCTCAATACATTTGCTCAGTCGCTTTTCGAAGTGTCCGACAATGGTCGCGCATTCTTCCACTGTAATTTAGTCCCAAGCATGCAGCAACGCCCCTCCGGCAAATTGCCAGAACTTTTTGGTCACCCTGTATTTACTAATATATCCATGCGGCACCGCAGCAGCTTCGTATCAGTCCAATCGCTCCATATTGTACTTCGCAAATACAACTTTACGAGCACCAGCATAGGTTGGACATTTGCGCGGGCGGGGCGCTGTGGGCTGTATATGTTGCAGCTCCATAGGGCGCTATAGGAGTGCTTTCCTTCTGCTGCTCACAGCGCTGAATCCTGTCCTGCTAGGCTTATTCATCCTCATCAACATCACCAAATATCATTTCTTCAACTTGATAAAATAAAGGATAAAGTCTTCGCCGTTGATCAATCCCTTTGTGGGATGCGGCACGCATTCTACTTCCATTCAGAATCGTAGTGGCTTATTGAATGCGATGTGGCCTATACAATGACTTGCGGGGGGCCAGCCGATGTACAATTCAGTGTTCTTATCGTCCCATCCGAATCCCGTACCCATTTGCCGTCGTCGAATGGAGGAAGGAGGGGGGGGGTAAGTGCCCCACTTGTCACAACCACCTCCTCCCCAACGTTCTTTAACTTATCTCAATTCAGGTTGGGATAGAACGAGAGGCTCGGATCCGGAGAGTACTGTCTAGAGCGAGAGGGAAAATGAACTTTGAAGTTCATTGAGCTGTAAAAGCCTTTTCCTGAAGACAGTTATTTTTTTAGCATTTGATGCTGCACGCACGCCGCATGTATCAAATAATATCTGAGATGAGCGATAGTTTTCGTTCACATGAGCAGTCGGCTGGTTACAAATAACGGTTCAATGTCATAGTGTCTCGCTGTAAAAGGCAGATCTCGTGGAATGACGGCGACGACAAAAACATTCCGCCCTTCTGCTCAAATCGCTATTACCACAACAACCATAACCATCACCATTATCGCTTCCGTCACCCGTCGGGATTGATCCGATCGCTCTTAAATTGGCCGTGCCATTATCCGTACACCTGACTGGTAGGGATTAATTGTATCTATATCTCACTTTCCTGTACTTGTCACGCACAGTGCCACTACCTGCTCACTTCATAATTAGGTTCTCTCTCCAGGAAAACCTTTTTTTTCACTCTCATTCATTCCCCTCTTTTGATGTTGATGTTTTACATTATGCCCTGAGGATAACCCTGTGCATCCTTCCTTATAGGGAAGCCATAACAGTTAGGATGCTCAGTGAAGCTTACATTCTCTCTACGTTCCAGAGTGCTAAATTATCTTATAATTTGGTGGATCGCGTTCAAATTATGGCTGTAGAATCCAAAATCTAGTACAGAAGAGGAAAACATCCGAGCGATGGAAAACATCGACTAGTTGGATTACTGTTTGGCGGCGATTTTCTTGTTTTTCTAATATTATTCCCCACTACGCCTGATTATCTCTGTCATATACTACTTTCTCCGATAATCCTTATCACCTCGAGAGTGGATAAAGAGGAGGGTTTGGTGAGAGTTTGTGTGTCCAGAGGCATTCCTCTATCTATACCAAGCAGTCCGTGTGCAGTTTTTTTTCTCATAGTGATTCTGACTCAAGTTCTCGCTAAGCTAACTCGATTCAACTTCAGTAAAGTAATAGTAACTAGCTATGTGTAGGCTTCACTCCGTCTCGGGCGATCACATAAAGACATGGCC
>MU913125.1:15233-29683 GCA_036418165.1 Cooperia oncophora
AGCACCCTGCCGTATGCCGTAACCAGCATCCATCGTGTCAACTCCGCACACTGGGACTGGGTACGCTAGCGGTAGTGTGCTGGTTCAAATAGTACTCTGCCCCACAATTTCAATCCACTTATTTTGACACTTGTTTTGATTTTACCAATGTTGGGCTGTGGGAAAGACTTCAAATGTCGAGTAAAGTCGTCATGTCGCTGCGCGCTCCACTTCGCACATTTGGGTATTCATCCAAAATTGTTATAGGCGACGAAAGGTGTTGCTATAGGTCCACCGATATCACAGGGAGCAGTGGGCGATCACTGATTTTCAATGCCAAAGAGCTTGTCAAGTTTTGAATTGCTGACGGATTATGACAGAAGCTATGTAGAAGGTACTCCTGGCAGTAGTATCAGGCGCGATGCGGTACTTTCTGGCGACAGTTGTTGCGCTGACAACAACTAAAAGGAAAACTAGAGCTCGACTACCTTTTTACCGTATTCAACCTCACATTTTGAAGAAGCTCTGCCCCACGTTTTGAGGGATGTCAAGAAGAAGACGCTCGAATAGACTCTTTCTTGTGCACTCTATCTTTATCTCTACAGAAAGAGAATTAGCTGTGTTCATGTTTTCATCTAGAACTTTTTTCCCTGACTCATATCAATTGAAGGCATTTTCTAAATGAATCACTTTTCATCTCAAAATGCCTTGACCTACTAATAGGTAGATGTTTCAAGCCATATTTTGTCTTCTAGCTATGAATTGCCTTGACTATTGAGAAATTGTTATGGTGATGACCTCAATACGCATCATTTACCGTCCTTATGAATGCTTGAAAGGAATGACGTTGTCGGCTCTCGCCCAATGAACTATCTGAGCGGACATGCTTTACCGTTCGAGACTCTCACCTCACAACCTCTACCTCGCTCCAACGGACCACCACAAATTTCGTTTGCAGATCGTTGCGGGTTTTGTTTTGCTTTTATTCTCTCAATACTCTTTTCATCCTACTCTGCATCTGATGTTTAGATCGTCCAACGTTTAGATCGTTTTCGCATGTCCATCATAGTGCTTACAACGTTTGATTTGAATTGAATTCATAACAAACATTTCTGGACTGCCATTCTCGCAAAGTTTATTTTTTGGACAACTACTCTAAAAACCAGGGTGTTTCGTAGTCCTTTGTTTTGGGGCAAGAGTAGGGGTTGTACGAAGTGAAGTCCGACTAAAGTCCCTGCTGTATGATGTCCCTCTTTCCAGGAACTCTCACTCACTAACACACACTATATATGTCACCTTCGCTTTTCCTTTGCTTTATAGATTTGGACACCCCGCAGGTAAATTGAAGTGAATTACGATTTTCCACCAGACATTCTCTCGTGTTCATCAATGGCAAGACTTGGCGCAATATTTGTAATGAACTTCTCAGGAAACTAAATTGCAGCGAATTTATTAAGACTTATTTGTCAGCGGTATCCGCAGTTTCTGACCACTCCCCTCCTTCTCAGCCTCTTTATTTACTAGGCTATCTCTAACGATTTCCTTTTCGTTCATGATGGCAAGAAGATGCGCATTGACTATGAAATAAAATCATTTGACTCATTTTCAGAAATGGTTTTCGTTATGTTATTTTTTCTGATCTACATAGCCACAAATATAATGCATGCTGAAGTCGTCATAGATATCGTCGGAGAATCAAGGTGTCCAGACACGACACGGTAAGACATTGGTTGGAATCACAATTTGGCTAGAATCTTTTCCCGCGGGTAGTTTTACCTCCTGGAGGTGGAGACAACATTCGCCGTGGGAAGAACCGATGCTCGCACTACGGGTGTAAAGCGATGTTAGAAAAGCCTCGCGCAGAAGTTTGTTAGCGAGTTTTCTCGCTAGAGTAGGGTCGTCTACACACTCCGAAAGAGAACTACGGGAGACCCTGGAAAGAAAATTCTCAACTCTTCGTTGTTGCTTTTTGAGGAAATGTCTTGCAAAAAACATTGCGACCTTTTAGCCACCTCTAGAAGATACTTCTCGTGGTAGAATGGTGAAGAACAAGAAGCATTCGTCAACATCCGAGAACATGAGAGAGCAAAACGCGTGGATTAACTTTTGATGTTCTAACGACGGTCAAAGGCATGGTCCACGAAGTTGATCGTAATTAATGTGGAGGACGCCAAAGGGCTGGGCAGTGAAAGAAAATGCTAAAGAGAACACTGAAAACGCCTTCTACGACCTCTCCACCTAGAGAAACACCTCTCTCCAAAGTCAAAAGTTTAAGTAGCAGGATATGGATCATGTCTGGCGCGTCAAACTCGAAAAACTCTTGTACACTATACCATCCCAGTCTCTTCCTTACATACATGATATGCGATCTGCTTCCCTGTTAGACTAGTGGATGTTAGGAAGTCTCCTGATATAGCAATATCATGCCAGTAGGCCCGTTCTGCGCAGCCAGCAGATATAGCAACATCTCTTGTACAGTACCCGCCGTAAGTGTTCAAAAAATTACGAAAAAAACGCTAATCCGCGTTTTTTTCGTTTTTTCGTTATAGAGCTGTTCCTGTTGACTTTTTGTATGGATACCCATATATGGCTAGAATCAGCTCGCCGAGCTGTATCCGAGGGTATGCTCATATTCTACGACATTGGGTTTTGGCCGGCGCCATTTGGCGCCACTTGGCGACACCTTAGCGCCACAACTTTTCTCAACAAGGTCTGTATAAACTTGCTTACTGGGGCTATTCAGTGTTCACGAAAGTGGCATTCATTTCTAGCTGTGGCGCCATTCGGGTTACTACTTAAACTTTCGACTTTCGGAGAGAGGTGTTTTCTCGATGCGTTTTCTTGCGGGGTGGTGTTCCCGCATGGCTGTTTATCCGGCGGATTTAAGACAACTTCGCCCCTTCTTGGTCGCGCTCAAACAATAACATACCATACCTAACCTTAGGCCGCTACTGTACATTCAAAACGAATTGTTCCGCTCCAGGTGTTAGGCTTAACAGCGGACTTCATATTACGTCGTTGAATGATTTCATTCCGAAACTTTCCAATGTATACACTGAATAAAGGGACGCTAGAGAACGTTTCTCTAAATACCATCCCGAAATTCCAGTTGTTTTACAGTTTCTTTGAAACACAACTGATGCCTGTCTACCGCAAATTTCAATCACGAATTAAAGTTAATTATCATCCGTATGGGCCGACAAGTGCGACGTATTGTCAAAGGAGCAGAAACGGTATGAGGTCAGTGAACTGTGGAACTTATTCAGTGGTTTTTTGTTCCTTAGTAATCACAGGTAGTGGTAATCTTGACAGTGCTGAGCGCGGCAGAAAATACTGCGTTTTATATTCAGTGAGATAATGTGGCGACAACCAAGCTGTCAAATCACTTTATTCGGCTAATCTTTTTGCTAATCTTCCACGTAAGATCCTGGGAGTTGAAGATATGTGTGCTTCCATTTTAATACAACACTTCAAACTTAAAAATCCTACTATATATTCACCTCACCACTCCCCCCTACTTCGTCGTTGTGTTGTTGCCCTGTGTGTGTTTGTTGTGTGGGTGTTCACGATTAATCACTAGCGAGCCGTCGCAGAAAAAAATCAGGATGACATTCCAAGAATGATATACAGGCAGATACGATAACTCTTGGTGGTGCAGTGAGGTGAAAAGCACTTGCTTAAGGAATATGCGTATAAAGGCGTAGAAGGGAGGTGCGACACTTTCTCGTGAGCGCTAAGTTGCCATGCAGTGTTCGGACCGTGATTTCAAGATGTGATATAACATGGCCAGTACGGGAACACATATTGGTGGTGTGACAGGAGCGGATAACAGCTTGTTAAGTCATATCCGATAAAGGGCCTTAGAAGGGAAGGTAACCTGAATCGTAAAAGCGTATATTGCAGCCGTCTTGCAGACCCGTTCGCCCATTTCAAAGAATATAATACAGTGCAGGACGGGGAATAACTTATAGTGCGTGACAGAAGGTGTAAAACGACTTGATAAGATTCGATAACGGGGGCCTAGAAGGGGTACAACAACTAACGCGCAAGTGCAGCAGCTGCGCGACCAGTATTCAAGAGCGCATATACAGCAGAAGCGGTAAGGCAACTTTTTGATGGCTGACAGGAGTCGATGACATTTCGGTGTACCCCCTGATAAGATTCGATAAGGGGCCATAGAAGAGGATGTGACCGAATCGTGGCAAGTTTGCAGCAACAGCCGGGACCCATACCACTTCAAGAACTGATATGCCGTAGGGTGGGGCTGGCAGAAGCTGATAACAGTTGATAAGATCCGATAAAGGCCTCGGAAGAGGAGGGTCATCAAATTTCGTGCAGGTAACAGCAACAGTGGGCAACTCAGATCCTGAGATATATACGGGTGTGGGACGGGAAGCATCATATTGCGGCCGGGCGACAGAAAGTGATAACAGTTGATAAGATACGGTAAGCGGCCTTGGAAGGGGAGGGTTATCAGATTCGTAACGCAGGTTACAGCAACAGTGGGACCTCTATGATCTAAGGCATACAGGGTGATATGAACGTGATCCTGGTAGAGCGAGTGTTAATGTCTGCGGTATGGAAGTGATAGACTAAAATTGACAATGTGGCATGGGAAAATTCCGCCTTCAACCTGGGCTCACAAACAGACAATGGCGATTCGATATCACTCAGTATAGCCATCTCTCAGTGATGTCCAACGAGTAACTCATTCCTGTTCACTGCTTATTAGTAACGACATTGCGTGTACTACAGCTAAGCAACTCTATTCCCAAACTGCATATGGTGTTTGTTACAGATATGGTATGAACATGCAGCAAAGCAACTGACATTTAATTACTCCTTACCCCAATTATTCTCCATCAGCAAACTTCAGTTGAGTCCATTATAAGGGATCCTGCTGAATGCGTCAAGGTTCTCAAAGCAAGACGTTTTAGGAAGACAGATTGCATAAATTAAGGCTGCTTCAGTGGCTGTCCAAACAGGCTGCACTATTTCCGTGTAGGTTATGAACGTTACACTCAGGGGTTGTCGGATCGCTGGCTAAGGCCGGCTTTCCTCCTTCTGTGATGCGGGGGGGGGGGGGCGCTGCTGCTGCTTCTGCGCCTTGACGGAACAAGCGCTGCTTTTCAGTTCTTGGCTGATGCAGATTCCTTTGAACAGTGTGGTTGGTCAACGATCCTTAACTTAGCACGCGGCAAATCCGCATGGCCCGGCTTCGCCGGGCCATGTCACAGAAGGAGGAGCGCCCGGCGACAGCCGGGCGATCCGACTGGTAGTCCATAATAGACCAATACATCGGCTGAGAGAGACGAAAACTGTTGACACACACGGTAAATTTTGTTGAAAACACCGCTGTAACTCTTTGTGGTGGCTTCAGACGACCCAGCCCTCGACATGAAGCCGATGGCGATTGAAGATCACTTTCAGCTCGCTGACCTGTGATGGTTTCACTCCAAGCAGTATCCGGTCGACTATTTGCAAAGAGCAAAGCCACCCGGAAAAGTGCGGAATTACACCCTCCCAGAGAACCGATGTGTGATGAAACAAGGAAGGGGACACTGAAAGCGTCCATATCATCGGGAAAGGAGGACCTCTGCAGCGGGACTCCGTTATTTAGAAGAAGAAAAAAAATATCGGAAAAGGAAAACACTCCAAAGCACAGGTGATGCGTTTCGCTTGTTCCCTACAAGGAAAGCCTTTCAGGTTGTGGCACGCTTTTCTGAAATGGTTTGTTGCTTTTTGTGAGGGTCCATACAAGGATCTTGAAAAATGGGTTTCATTTTTGCTATGCGTTTCTGGGGAGGTCAAAAATGAGTGAAAAAATTTGACAAGAATGGGCGATTTTAACTATCTTAATGGGCTCCGTTCTGATTGTAACTTCGAGCATGCATAGTTTATGAGGTGCTCGTTAATTAGGCTTCAAAAATAGTTTAAATGAAGTATCGTATCGTCGTCCCATCCAGAATCCATCGAGTTATCCGCTGCGCCATCCGATCCGCCGACAGTGAGCGTGAGGGGACCGCTGACAAAAACATCACTGTTGCGTCGGTGCATGCCAAGTGTTACTACATGATACTTACATTTTGACTTTATTTAAAACCATTTCTGAAGCCTTATTAATGAGCACCTCATAAACTATGCATGCTCGAAGTTACAATCAGAACGGAGCCCATTATGATAGTTAAAATCGCCCATACTTGTCCAATTTTTTCACTCAGTTTTTGACCTCCCCAGAAACGCATAGCAAAAATGAAACCCATTTTTGTGATCCTTGTATGGACCCCTACAACAAGCAACAAACCATTTCCAAAAAGCGCGCCACGACCTGAAAGACCTCCTTTGTTAGACGAATCATCACTGTCTCCCAACCCTCATGCTCGTCGGTAAGGAAGGTCGACGAAACAAAGACACGGACTACACAGGAGAAGGAGTTGAGAAAAGGATAAAATGAGAGAAGTTATAAGATAGGTGCACATGCAAAATTGATGCAACAAAGATGAGTTAGGAGGAAAGGGTCAGAAAGACGAAAGTAGGACATCACGCGAAGAGTATAATAGAAACCTTGAAAATGAGAGTAGCTATGTGACACTATTGAAATGAATAACAAAAGGTGAAGTCAAAAGTGAAGTGGTGAAATGAGAGCTGGTGTTGGACACCGTTGCCATTGAAAATGCCTTTAACCAGTTACTTATTTTTTTAGTTACTTGCGATTGTGAGATTATTAGATTAGCCCATAAGTAATGGCGTTTTTTCCCCAACACAAATTTCTATATGGAAAATGGCACAGAGCGAGTAACGCTGTTACTTGGACCGCTGGCTCTCATAAGTAAGTAAGAATCCAACTTGTAATACCTTTTTTTCTTGATAATTCCACTAGCTCAAGACTTTCTCTCTTTAAGCGAATCTGAAATGTGAGGCAGGAGGGGGTTTCACCTTAGTTCTGCCACGATACGTGCAACTTAGTTTAATAGATGAGCTTCTTTTTGTTGTTTCACCTTAGTTCTGCCACCATAAGTGCAACTTCATTTAATAGGTGAGCTTCTCTTTGTTTCTTTTGTTTTCATTGTTTCAATTTATATAAGTGTCTTGAAACTTTCCTACTGGCTAAACTGTTCCACTTTCCAAAACATTTGTAGTTTACAAGTCGAGTTTCACCTAGGAATTGAAACCCTAGTTCTTTTATGCAACATCGAGGAGGAGTACTTCATAACTTTATGTACAAGGTCGAAGAATGAACAAAAAAAATAAGAAATTTACAAGAATGAACAAAAAAAAATAAGAAATTTACCCTAAATGAAGCCCCCCTCGCTTTTTGCTCATTTCTATCCTGATTCAGAAAAGAGAATAGAAAAGAAAGGCCATTAGGTTTCACCCACCTTTCCTCGAGTCAAAACAAACTTTGGTACCTGGTCAATTGCAATTAAAAGAAAAAAAGCAGGAAATTAAGCCAGTTCCTCCTAATAGCACTCGGAGCGGTCCAAGTAATAGCGTTGGGGCGCGCTCTGTCGCATGTCGACGATCGCGGCGATCGCCACTGCAGTCGCAAAGTATGAACGCTATCTAAGAGACATAGCGTCCTGGTCATATACTTAGCAACTGAGCCTGTGCAGTTTTAGCTTTTCAATTAGAGGTAAAATGAAGAGGCTGTCGAAAATGCTCAATTTCGTCGACCTGACACTCCAATTAGAGCGCGTAAAAATGAGTGGAAGGAGCCACTTCAGTAAAACTAAGAGTCTGTCGTATAGGGCAAGAAATTCTCTGCGAAACAGCATAAATTTTTAATAGCAAAACGTTTCATCGTGAGCGCGCTATCTCGGGTGGGGAAAAACGACATTACTCATGGGCCAACCCAATACATTTCACTATGTTTGTAATAGTAAAGTCATCTTCCTTTTCCATTTCTCAAAGGTGTCTGACCAAATTCGTTATTTTGCTTACGAATATATTAAATTACATTAATTATTTATGGGGCTATGTTTGGTGGATAAGCGTATTTCTACGAAGGCGTGTGTCCACTGCTAGGATCCTTGACTCGTGCGACTTGTTTTGCCTTCGGTAGCAACATTCCGTATGAGCACCAAAACACATGTATTCAGTCAAATTTCCGAGTCTTTTATTCGAAAGCGAGAGGAAGAATCTTTACGTTTCAGACATTCATTTATTAGGGCCCACAGAATAAGTTCTTATGATCCAAATCATGTGATTCACTTCCACAGCCGAGAGAATTAACTTCTCACTATGAGTCCGGAGAATGAAGATTTAGTCATTCCATCAAGCATCTCAGTGCAGTCACTCAGTGTTAGCGCATGCGGTCGAAAGTGATATTCATAATCAGAGAGTTACGGTAGCCCCTCTAAATGGTACACAGTCGTACAGGTGCCCTTAGGTGATTTTATGTGGTAAAAAAAGAGTTATTCGAGGTTTTTACTCGCTTTCGCTCAGCGAGCCCATAACTGCACTAAAGTGCGCTATTTTACGATTTGTGCGGAGTGCGCTACATATCACAGGGTACCTCTTCTTAAGCGGGAACAACTTTATTAGGAATGGATCATTTGTAAAAATGAAAGCAGATTCAGAACCTAGCAGGTTAACACTCTCTGGTGGACTTATTTCGCGTGTTCGCCAGTTTGAGAATTTTCTTTATTACATACCGTTGTTGAAATTTTGCGTTACATACGGGTTTTCAAAGCATGGCCACCATTTCACTGTTTGTGATCACTTGAGAAGATAAAGCAGCTATTTTCGAGACCCGTTGGCTTTACTTTTTCTACGATGCTCATTTTAAAACTTCCTCGTAGTGTAATTGTTGTGGAAAACTCCTCACTCACCGGGAGACCCACTCTGGCCGCCATAGCCTTCCGGTTTAAAGTCTTGAACACGCTACCAGAACAGATCTTGTCGTCCTAGTGAATGGAATACAGTTCGTTCGACATCGACTGATCGCACTTTTGACGCAGAGGCGATGCTAAGGTGTAAGGTCTCTGCACTAATTGTCCGTGTAGGCAGATGTGCTCCGAGGATGATAGGAAAACTTTCAAACTTTGTTATCTTTCGGTTCTGCTGTCTTTATACTCAGCTCGCACCATGCTCCGTCTTTGTACTCAGCTCGCACCATGCTCTAGGTACACCAATTGCGTCGGTTAAAGACCTCCTCCCTCAGCGAAACACTCACTCAGCGGAAGAAAACCATCAGTAGTAGAAGAAGCAAAGTGCTTTTCTACTGGTAGACGTACAGCGGGGTGGGCGGCAGGCGCAAAGAAGGCGCTTCAGAGGCTAGAAACAGGCACGCCATTGCATCTGTAGTTTAGTACACCTGCACATTAGAGGGACCATGATCTACAGAGGTGGGCAACACTTTGTCTTTGACATCTTAGTATGGCTTACCGCCAACCTTGATTTCTTCGAAAAGCTGAGTGCACCGCTGAGTGAGTATCTTAGCTGTAGAGGTGGGTACTGAGCACGGGATCATAATAGCAAAATTACTAACGACGAATAATGTGTATTTCAGATGTACTTGCCAACACGGGGATGACGAATGTAATAAAAACGCCCTTCAGGCATGTGTTCTACGGCTTTATCCCATTAATGCTTTAGAGAACAGGTTAGTTTGAAGCTTCTGGACTCTTAAAAATATAGCATGAATAACAAGGGATGCTTTACTATACACTGATTTATCTTTCAGTTGCGTGTATCCAAGGTCGTAGCGTCTTCGAAGATGCTTATCTCTTGTGTATTACGCCTGAGTACAGTCCAGAAGAGAGCAGCAGGTGCAGATATTTTCGAGTATTACTAGGAATGATGCTTGATGTGCTCTTTCAGCCTCATTTTCTTCAGTTATGACCTGGAAAATGAATAAGTGTAAGAACTATGCACAACTGACCAGGAAAGGTCAGCAGGTCGACTCGGCCGTTTTTTACGTTTTCGTGAGGGTACATCGGTCCGAGTGCTAAACTCAAATCTACTTCGGTTTGCTAGACGATTCTTTGAGTGATTACGGAGGCTGTCTCTAGTGTTTTTCTTATAAGCATGCCAAGGCAGGAACGGTCTAGACAACTAATTTCCTAAAAACCTCTAATTATGGTACTCTGTCATCAGAACGAATAAATAGGATCAAAAGATGAAGCTTTTGCCGTTGATTGATCTTTTCTCAGGGGCTACCCGCATTTCACTTCCATTCAAGTTTGTAGTTGCTTTTTGAATGAGATGATGTGGTCTCTACAATTACTTGAGAGGAGGGCACGAAGTCCAGCGTGGTTGCCAGTCAACTTGCATGAATGACCGCGGAACGCACCAATGTACAGTCTCCTCATCATTACGTACTGTCGGAGGCGGCACAGCCGCGCTGCACTGTGACGCGACAGCGGCTGCGGCTCGGTGACGGTGAATCAGCTGATTTCGATGGAATTCGGCTGCAAATTCCCACTTTTTCAGCTCTTCAAGCTTCTAAAGTGGAAGGTGAGTTATTCTGAACAATTTTGAATTGTACTGGCTCTGATTTCCTTTATTTTTATGTCGATTATTATGCTCTTTTCCTTGTATTTTGCCTTATTTCAGGCATTTATTCAAATGGCTTGCATTCTTTCAGATTCATTCAGAGTCAGTACAATTTAAAATTGCTCAAAATAACTCACCTTCCACTTTCGAAGCTTGAAGAGTTGAAAAAGTGGGAATTCGCAGCCGAATTCCATGGAAATCAGCTGATTCGCCGTCACCGAGCCGCAGCCGCTGTCGCGTCACATTGCAGCGCGGCTGTGCCGCCCCGACAGTCCGTAATGATGAGGACTGTACAGCGCCACATGCTGTACTGGCAATACTGGTAATAGTACTCAGGCTGCAAAACTACCTCTGGGAGCAGCTTCTGCCCAAGCGTAAGGTTTTGATCTAACTCTGAAAAAGTGAGGCAGCAGCTGGTGGAACGATGGTCACAAGCGGTTCTACGGCCAGCCGATTATCGAATACTTGTTTTCGGACGCACTTTGCTTCCAGATATCAGGAACACTGGAGGAGCAGAGCAGTGCGTCAAATATGGCAGGATGGGGCTTGTGCAAGAGAATGGGTCTGTACCTGAGTAGTTGTAAACATGAATTGAACAGCATCTCATTGCTTCACTTTTTGAGGCCAAGTTAAAGTGCCTGATTTGCCCTCGGTGTAGGTTGGCCCGCAAGACACGAATATGACACCCGCCTAGGGCGAAAACGCCTATTTCGTGCGCCACTGGAACCTGTGTACCGAAGTCTTCTCTCAGATAAGAAGAAGCCCAAACGCGGTGATAAGAGCGTGCAAACTCTTTTTTTCACGCAAGTTTGGGTGAGCACTGATGTAGTAACGACGTTGGCACCCTTTTTTTTGCAATGTTCCTTCTAACAAATTATCCTGGCAGGATTCCGATCCCATGACCTGCAGCTTGGTGGCGCGGAGCAAAAAGCTCCATAACTCCGTTCAGAGAGTCGTTCTGCAGCTTTCGAAAGCAGATATAGGTCAGTGTGCAAAACACATCCCATGAGCTACGTCTCATTAAAAATGGCCTCTTTCACCTGACGACTATCCCCAGCTAGTCGAAGTTTCTTGAGTGTACACATGTGCCTCCAGCAGTGTACCATTTCGTTTACCGAACGGCATGATGAAAATGCCAGAGGATGTTGGCTTACACCGACTAAAATTTGGCACAGTCACGATGTAAAGGTATTTGCCCTTGATGCTTCTTGAAGTCGAATATTCAAGGTATATGATATCGACAATGCCACGCGGGACTTCGTTATTCGACCTCAAACTTGGGTAATTAAACTTCATTCAAATATTATTAAAATATTACAGACGCGCATAAATACAGATATAACTACACAAGTAAATGTCTTAATAAAGGGAAAAGAACTACTAAAGAATAAATACCTGCTAAAGGTGGTTCTCGTGCTTCCGATGCTTGTGCCAGGATAGTTATAGTGCAAAACTTATAGTGCCAAAATAGCTAATAGTGCAGAAACAACAATACCTAAAAATGGGGACGTTACTCATATCACTACAACATACAGAGCAATAGAAATTCATAACTACAACATTAAATGCAAAAAAGAAGAAATGTAGAATGAGTGATCATTGCTCACAATGCAGCTTTTAAGCCTGCGACGCCGTGCCATTCCATGATGTAGCGCCTGGGAACGATCAGATAACGGTTATACAGAGTTTAACATGAAGCTTAGAAATAATTAAATGGTGAATAGGATTTTAGTGCTGTCACAACATACTGTTGATACATAATCAGATAACGGACATGTCGATCAGAGAACCTGCAATGAACAAAGTAACTCCGTAATTAGAATGATACTGAATCGATTCAGTATACTTCTACGACCGCGTGCTTTCTCACCAGCAATTGCCTGATCTCTTCGATCTCTCGTCTGCGCGCCACCCGTCCCTGCTTATCACGTGCTCGCGCAATGCTAGCGAAGACCTGACCGTATATCATGTGGAACTTTTCGACGAGATTCTTCGCCTCCGTCTATATAAATCAGTTAGCAGCTACAGTATCGTATTTTGACCCACGCTCCAAAAATTTGCAGAATATGTCATGAAACATCTTCAATTCGCTTGCATTTTCAATTATTCATCTGATGTGCTTGGAACTGAATGATTCATGCTCGATATTTGAAGGATTCACACATGCGTCGCCGATTCCACTGGTTTCACGTACATGGCTGAATACGGTGCAAAAATTGCGGCGGAAATTTCAGATTATATTTCTTGGGTGAGTAACTGTTGAAACGAAAACTCAAGTCTTTGGAGATGAAAACATTCACTGTTCTTTCAGGTCCCTTGGATTTCCATCGAAGGAAAGCGAATCCCTGAGGCCGAGTACAATTTGGAGGAAGTGCTCTGTAAAAAGTATTTGCGAGTTCCCGAATGCAGTAACTATTACTAGTCAGTAAATAGCCGATGTAATAAAGAGAAGACATAAGAAACGAGAAAGTAAGAAAATGTGGGCCGTGACTGAATTGAATGTACCATGTTGTCCGAATGTGTCACGTTGTCCCAATAATTCTGGAACACATAATCACCACCTCCATTTCTAACCTCGCTGCCTACAAACGTTTAGCTGGCTCATCGTGATGTATGTCCCAATCTGTCCACCGCTGCTTTCGTAGCCCACACAAGAAGGAGAAGCGCACGACGACGTCAATCGGGCGATCCACTGCTTTGGCCATAGTAAAAACATGAACTAGCATGTAATACTGATATTAGATACGATTATGATAATATTACACTCGATGTTTCCAAAGAGTAGGTTAGCGGGTCTCATTTCGATTCCTGTTTAGTGATAACCGGTTGTGAATTCTAGTACCTTCTACATGATGAAAATGAATTCGGTATGTTCTTTCTCACTAATAGTGTGTGTGACCTTTAGTCAGAAAGACCTCCACAAAGGAGTATAGACGCCCGCTGTGACGCAAAACAACGACAGCCTCGTGTAAAGGATGGCAAAGGCCGTTGGATGATGTCCACGCCAAGCAACAACTCACATATAAAAAAAACTCGATAAGTGGCACCCAGTCCACTGTCAGCTTCGATGTTGCTTATCTCTCAAGATCTTGCTACCGCGCCAATATCATCTACGCTGCTAAGCTCAATCCGTTTTTGACAGAAGCGGAAGGTAGTTTCATGATAAAGGTTGCCCTTCATCAGCTGAATCGACTACTATGACTTCCTGTCTCCCAAAATCAGCGAACCCCTTCCCTGCTCCACTTTAGGGTGCAACATCTTCCTGCTGCTGCAACACACGCCATGAATTTCGTGGTTTACAGTCGGATGTAACTTGGATTCATTGTTTGATCGTTGATCGGGAATACTGGAAGTTACAGTTAATAACATCGCAATCAGTCAGGTGGTTCTAAGAGAGGGATGAACCCATCCGCATAATTGGTTATTTTCTACCTGAGTTGAACCATTGGTAGAACAAGGCTGCGGGAGGCGGGCCTCTTCGCTACTACTAACACCGCCTCGAGTCAGCATTACATACAGTTCGAAAAGTAATGTGTTTGGTAGTGAGGACAGCGAAACTTGTTGAGCATAATGCGTTTGTAACATAGAAGATGTACTAAGTACCGACCCATGGTTCAAGAACCACACTCTTGTTGGTCTTTCAAAGCTTATTTTTATATCACATAAGATACTGTGCAGGAGGTGTTGTGCGAGGGTGCCACTGGGAACTGCCGTTTCATACGAGCTGGCAGATACGCTGGAGCGAAGAAGAATCGGATCAGTGCAGTGTAGCAAACCAGGTGGTCCGGTGGTCCTTGAAGAGGAAATTGGTCACAGCTTCAATGTCGTCTTTAGGGTTTGCCAGAGACTTTAAATGGAGTACAGTGTGATCTATTGCGGACGGTTGGGCATGTTCGTGCGGCTGCGTTTGGCGCAGTGCCAGACTCGTTCTCCACGAGTTGTTCAAGCGAGCAAATGATAATACTGTACTCCAT
>MU913126.1:14562-29983 GCA_036418165.1 Cooperia oncophora
TGCCTTCCTAGAAGAAAACAAATAACTACGGTAATCTGACTGGAGCGGTATGGAATTCGAAGGACTAGGTTTTCCATGAGAATCAGCCTGGTGTAGAGAGAGCCCAGGCTCAAGTGCTGCGAAAGCGAGCGAATCTGATGGCTGTTATCAGAGCAAACGGAAGGCTTTCACACCTTTCATGCGTAGTTTTTATCGGCGAACCAGCCGCAACATGCTTACGGGTGCTAACATTAAATTGCTCAAAAATCAAACAATCATTATATTAGCTCGCTTTGATCTTCAGACACCCCGATTAACCCAAAGTCTGTCACGGTCTGTCGCTTGGTGATAACGTGTTCGTGTAACTCCTGACCTCTAGATCGTTGCAAAACTAGCACTGCTCTTCAATTTCTCTGGACTTGCGGAGATCTGGAAGGAAACTCTGTTTTTTGTGTTTTTCTCGCAGTGGAGTTTTTTTTTTCTGCATGTGCACTACAATAAGTAATTTGTAGGCAGGTTGCATCGGTGGAAACACCGTTCCACACTGACAGTGGGATTTGAGTTTGAAAGCGTTTAAGACAAGCTGTAAACTCACCGCCGTAAAATCCTGATCCTCGCTATGGCGAGAAGAGTTAGCAGACAGTTGGGAGAATATGGGAAGATGGTGGGTTCGTTTGGGAAAGAGGGGTGGGATATCTGCGACCTTCCCACCAATGGCTGACCTTCCTCCATCGACCATTGCTCGATCACCATTGGTAGAGCAAGGCAGCCATACGCGAGCTCGCGCCGCGCTGCGCTGGCCGCCCCCGACAAATTGCAATGTTACATATTTCTTGGACGTTGCTTTTCCCTAGGAAGGACTGGTACTCTGCCCTCACGCTTGCCGGGCTAATGGGCTATCATATCAAAACAAGTCTGTTCTTTTTGGTTTCTTATTTTCAGATGACGTTTCGAACCCGTCCTTCTACAGTTCAGCCGAAAACCCAAACAATCAACATCGCAACGCGAAAACACTCAAAGGTATCTCGTCACTTCACAGTGTTTCACGATAAACGCGGGTGGGTGGGCAATGAAGAGGGCAAGGGAGGAAGGGACTAGGTTGACTGTAACGGGCGCTGGCAGATAAGGCACCAGAATATTTCCGGCCTCTTTTTTTTCTGCTGGAAATAATTTGCAACTAATAGTTCAACGTTAGCACTTGTTACCCTTACTGGTTCAGTGGTTGTTGATAGAGTGTCTTCACTGTTACTGATTATGCCAGACAACTTACGGGAAGGGTGTTTCAAGAGCACTTTTGGAAAAAAACTGCCTCATGCTGTAGAGGTTTATATATGGACCTCAGAAATGTAATTCATTTTTTCCTCGCATTTCTTGGAATGCCAAAAATGAACGAATCTCAGATCGACCAATCGATCGAACCCGAAAACAGCCCGATCTTCTGCTCAGTGCAAAGAAAACGATCTGTATTACTTGAGCTCATTATGATAGGGGTAGATAGAATAGAAATTTATTGAAGCACTCAATGGTGTCGGCGTTAAAACAAGATGATGAAGTAGTGGACCATCTATTTAATCGTTTTAAATAAAGGTGGATCGATAAGACAATCGTAATATGCTGCGCCGTCGTACGCATAGCATCGAACGGCGATGCATGACTTATAGATGTTCCTCAAGTTTTTCCACTGAAGCAGCGAAATTCATGCGAATTCAAGCGGGGCAAAACTCCAACTCCAACTCTATAGTGCAGAATTTTCCATCCCTTTATCACTCAAATCCGAACAGCCAGGCAAGACAACTCGTCCCGCATGATCGGCGTCATTCGTCACGCCCACCAGCGCGGCATATGTATCACAATTGTCTTGTCGCACTACACTCAAATAAACCCTCTGAAGGGAATTTACACTCTTTTCTGGCATTCACACGCGCAGAAAAAATGAACTACTTCTCTGAGGTCTATATTTGTCCCTTATAGCGCGCAATAATCGGTTTCAAAGGAGCGCTTCATGAGAGTGAGGATCTTAGCAAGAGGAAACTGATCGTTTATTTGAGGAGTGTTCTCGAACTGCCTCTTGTGAGTGAAGATTTCAATCCATTCGATTCTCGCCGAGCTGCCCCTGTACAACTCAACTTCGGAAGACTTCAATGCCCTTTCTCAGTTCTGTCTCCGACAGCCGGCTTGGCGCACGCCTGTCACGGCGAGTCGTCCGTTACTAATCCACGGCGAGAGAGTTGTATTTGGTCGCTGGAGAGGGAGGGGGGTTGTACTTGTCTTCAAGAAAGATGTTTTCGGCTGCTGACTTTTTGTAGTTTCTCTTTTTCAAACATGCTATGTACCTCCCCCCGTTCCCGCTCCACGACTGTATTTCGAGAAAAAAATGGAAAAAATCTGGTGAAATGTTTTTGGGAGGTGGGAGAGCTAAGGAAGATTGAGGGATAGGGAATAGGCTGGGGATAGCGTGATCGCACCAGAGAAGAGAAGTTTGATGAATCAACGGCACGGCGCGCCCTGACGTTGGTAGATCAGCTTTCTATAAAATCTCTTTTGAAGGCAGTTGTAGGTCTCTTCTGACTCCAGCAACCAAATAAAATAGTTTTGATGGGATTCTTTAGATCAATCAGTGAAAGACTAATTGTTGGAATGCGCATTGAGACACTAAATTGAGATCATCAAATTCATTTTTTTCAGCGATTATCGGGAAACAGGTTCATATCAACAGCCCTTTCAGTGTAGGTGTTTATATGTGGCGTCGAAACAGGATTTCACTTAATGATATGGCGTCCAACCACCATGACATAGTTTTTCAATCGGTGAGCCTTTTCAAAAGGTTGAGTGCGCTGATTTTCGGTTTTAGACTTCTCAAATCGAATGAAGTTCAATTGAACAATTAAATTAGTTCATTCACATTTACCTTTGACGAGGTGACCTCTAAACTCGCCGGGGATGATGAAATTCCGCTGAAGGGTTTGAAACTCTTAAAGTAATTGAGAAAAGGCAAAAATAAGATTAAATGATCTCACAGTGTACTCTTTTGTTGTTCATTCGACTATTCGACAGTCTGCGATGGTTATTCTCAAATGGGGGCGTTTCCACTTCCCGTACGAACACACGTTAGAGTCCGTTGATCGTTCCGCGGCTGCTGTGCCATGGTATGATACCGATTTTTAAGAATTATCACACTACTCTTCTCTTTCTTCTTCAGAGTTCATCAATTACTCAATCAATACTCGAAGTTTTAGAAGTGTTACCAGTTACAGAAGAAAAATGGCCCAAAATTGTATGGTTCGTCCGACGGTCGGTTTAGTATCATAGACGAATTCGCTAAAGACAGTTCGGACTCGGACGTTGACAGCCCATTACCAACATATAGAACGTACACTAACGGCAAAACGTGTAAGTCATTTTGTTTTGAATTTTTAAGTCTATATTTAATGCCTGGTAAAACGCACCTGCTATATTTTTTATTGATTTGACCTGTACAAAAACAGATAATATGAAGCGATGATGTATTGTATTCTCGTTGTTATTCTAGCGTGAATCAAACATCACACCGTTCTAGCCTTGTTTATTTGTTTACTCGTTTATCCAACGCATGCGCAATAATGGTGATGTGTATGAGCAGTAATAATAAAAAAACTCAAAATATTACCTGTAGTCCAGGTGTAGGAAAAGGGACAAATCATCTACACTTCAATAAAGTCAAAGGTTTTTTTACCGCACTGATTCCTTTTTTATTCTGGTGGGGTTCCATTTCACTCAGCTCTTATGCTTACCTTTTCCTCCTTTGCACCTCATGCCCGAATGCTCCGTTCAGCATCACCCTGCTTTTTGACCAGAGTGATCGTCGTTATAGGACCCAAATCGAGAGGGAAGGGATCGTACTCATCACTGGGAAGGGGTGTATTTGCTACCTAAGTATATTTTGTAACGATTTCGCGGTTTATACTCGCAGCTGAGTGAAGTTTTAATTCTAAAGACAATTCCTACGATTGCCTGTCGTGAATAGTGGCGTTCAGTTACAAGCATAAGCTCGTTACGTTGAATTGACTCTTCAGGGCAGAAAAAAAAAATCATGTAGGACACCCTGAGCAAGGACCTGGTACTCTCTTCGGACGAGTTCTCTGGGCCTGCTCGCTCTAGCCAGCAAAGGGATATACCGCTGCCTCTGGCTTACTAGTCATTTCTTCCCGTCACTCAATGTTAATACCACCTAACAATGAGAAAAAAAACGGAAAATACGATGTAAAAATTGAACCCGTGACAGAAAATAGCCTTTGGGTTTCAGTGGGCGCGAAAACTAGGGAGGCGTCGGAACTGCCACTTTCAAGGGCCACAACGCCTTCGTGACTTACCGTGAAGTCGCAAAAAAGGGCCCAGAATACTTATACAAAAAAAACACCCACGAATTGCGAGGACTGTTTTAACGGGTGTTAGGGGGATAGTATTCGAGAAGGATTCGCTTTCCCGCACATCTCCGTACTGCTGCGCTCATTTGCTTCACCTCCCCTTAGCTTTTACTTGTTTTTGCTTCATTACCCGCCATTACCCTATTGCTGAGGGTTGATTTCAGTAATTGTTTTCCGAACGATTTCATAAACAACTCCTGTTTTGCTTGTTTATAGTAGAGCTCAGGCTTCCTCAATATTGTCCATCAGCGCACGTCTTACCGTAGGAGAATAGGACCCCAGCTCTGAATTTCCTTCTCTCGTACGACCCCATACTCCCTTTCGAATAACTTCTCCGGTCGATCTTTCCCTAAAAGACCACCATCGAGCGAGGCATGGGGTCGGCAAGTAGGAAAGCAAAACCGTGAAAATTAGGAGAAAAAACAAAAAAGGTTTCTGTCCAAAGCCATAAGGGTCATCTGGTCATGTTCTCCCTCAATCGACCAAATGTGACTCCCTTTCGAGAATCCCCAATGTACGGACGTGCCCTGTTCCCCATGGTAATGAAGGGTAATGAGCCACTTCAGGCGTTACTGCAAATCCAAGCTAAAGCTTGGATTCCTGCATTATCGGTACAGCTCTGATGAACTCCCTGACTATTCGAATGGTACCTTGATGGTCTATGCCCTCATTTACTTTTGTGCCGAGGATCTTGTGATGATTACGCCGCGGGGGGCGTACACTGTACTGAAATGGATAGACCTCATTATTCACATTAGGGATGACTAAGAGCTCAACCCTCCAGTTGCACTGAACTGTTGCTTTGCTGACTTGCAGGTGGTATGACTAGCAGTTAGTATTCACAAGGTGAATCATATCACAGAAAATGTCAGCTCCACAAATCATAGCTATGTCAAATCCCAGTAGAAGGAATACGAGTCGGATAGATCGAGGAAGGACCAAACTTGAGGCTCACTCCGCCGAGAATTCAGGGTGCTAACATTGCATATCGGGATGTGGAAACTGCCAAGCCAAGACACTCGATGAATGTCTGCGCCCTCATAATAGTAGTGATACCAGGGCGCGGACTACGTTGGGTATCCTCATCGGGGTCATAGTTGACCTCTAGAGCTGAGCGCAGTCGTATTTTCGTAGCGGGAATTTTTTTCTGGTTAATGAATTTTCCCGTTTCAGGCTTGCTATATACCTATATACCTAAGTCGGAGACAGCGCGACACCGCTACTTGCGACGGGTGATCGAAGGTGTCCACCACCCCCACTCGATGGCAAATGTTTGGGAAAGCCTGAAGGGTGGTCGGCTGGGCAAGTGTGGAAAGGGATCCCACAGGAGGGAAAAACTTTGAGAAGTCGTGGGGAGGGGATCGTGTCGTACTCAGCAAAAAATCTCCTTAATGGCAGGTTGTCCTTGCTATATTGTAGGGTCACCTTGCGTAGTAGACGTGCTATAACTCTAAGCAGGACGGGATCATCGGAGAAATGTAAAGTTGCCCCTTCCTGAACTTTCTTAAGTTATTTTCAACGAGTGATTCAGAAAATTAAAGGAACAGAGTGGTAAAGCGCCCCTTTTTTGGCTCTCAGTTTCTGTTCTCATTTAGAAAACGCTAGTTTAAGAAATAACCTCAACGGAAAATCGATGGGGAATTGGAAGTTACATGCGAGTTTTCATGCTTAGAACGACTACCGCTTTCTTCCCTCATGATTAGCTAATTACACTGCACATCCGACCGATGGAGTGGGCGTGGCTGCGTCCCTAACCTGAACATGACGTTGTTAGGATGCGTTGTTCTTGGGATATTTCTATTTAATACAAAAATGTCCCTTTTTTGAACAGGAGGAAGTCATGGTTGCAGCTGTTCTAAAAATGCAATATACCCCCAGAAACGCAACTGCCGCCACATTCAAATGTAGTACGCATCCACGGATTCTACAACTCTGGGGTATGAGGTGTATCCCTTTTCAGAAGACTCACTAACTCGGTAGATATTTTATACATTGTAAGGAATTCCTCCCAAGAGAATTGGGGGAACTCGGTTCCTCGTCAACAAACATCATTCAGAAACCTCAAAACAAATTAAGAACCATCCATCATTGAGACGCCTTCTTGTCGAAACAAACAGCTGGGTTTCACAGCATTATCGCTGTCTTTCGATGTGCGCCATGAATTCCAGTTCCACTTCGAACCGCTGCGATTTTTGGAAGCCTTAGCTCTACAAAATGGCTTCTTCGTCGATGTCATAGTCGATGTAGCCTGAACCATTTTGATGAAGAAAATATTAACAACTTTAGCATAACATTACTAGCCCTAAGTCGTTTCCCTTTCCCCCAGTTCAGCCATTTTCTCTGATTACTTGAACAAATATGTCGAAATTAGGCAAGCCTCAGTCAGTCATCAATGCTGCAGTTCCCTCTGATTGGCCTAGTGCTTTCGTCGAGGTCGCTTTAAACTAGGGGTCTACCTAGTCGCACTGTGATTTCGCAGGTGGTTTTCCACTCAGGACCTCATGAAAAATTTTATTTCTGAAACACAAAAATTTCATCTAGCGCGCTAGAAATTTTCACGCGAATTCGTCCGCCTTTTATTTTGGGAAGAACACGGCTCCACCTTTTTTTCGACTTTGACTCACCCCACGTTTGCAAACCTCACCCAACTATAAAATACGATTCCGCGGTGAGGATCCCACAACGATAACCGGCTTTGTAGGAGACCTCAAACAGGGCCAGTTAGGCACGCATAAGGAATCCTGAGGGCTTAATTTGGTCAGGTGGATAAATCGAGTCGCTGGGGATCTGGCCTGTTGATCAGTAGCTTCCCCTCCAAAGATATGTACCGAAGGGGACAAGTAAAACGACAAAGTAGTATTTGGCTCAGAAAGCAGGCCTTCAGAGTCACTGAATAACCGAAGTAATTTCAATTTCACCGAAGTACCTTTCATCATGACTTCCTACACAACCTATGGAGGTTAATTACTGTCCACTTCAGTTCAAGCCGGAAAAGCACAATACTGTCGGGTTTATCATTTTTTTAACATTCAATTTCCAGTTCACTTTATTGATTTTGATCTTCAAGGTCAAGATATCTTCCTAAAAATTGATGAAGATCAAAGTGACGATAAAGAGTGCAATCTAAAGTTCCAACTCAGATCAGGGCTACGATAGGAGAACAGGATGGAAGTTTCCTTTTTTGTATAGTAAATGGTCTTTGTAGAACAGGCTGTCATCAAGGGGGATTGGGTGAATGAAAAAAAACGTGAATTCATCAATATTCTAGCAAATGAATCCATCCAACTGCTATGTAGTTAGTTAGTGAAACCCAAAGCTATGCATCCACGATAAGACAGTGTGATAAGGGTGGATCCAGCTCACTGGGGCGGAGCTAGGTCATCGCCACTGAGCCGTGGCCCTTTTGTCGAATCGAACACTTTGATTCGCGAAAGCGGTACAGGTCTGCGATTACGGAACATGTAACCTTGCTTCGAGACGGAAGCATAGCACGTTCTGTACGTAGGAACAGAACAAGAGCATGGGCAAAAGGCAATGGGCAAAGCACCACATTAATCCTTCCAGGATGCGCCACAGATTCCACTACCATTCACGATAAAAACCGTGGCTTTTGACTTTTATTTTGCCTATGCAGTATCTGTTTCGCTATTCGATAGAGGTGAGCACTATTTACCCTATACTGCCCCAATCATCCGAAATCTGGCCTGTTTTTGACCGATAATTTTTCTCCATGGGCAGAATTGGCTAAAAATTGGTCCTCTAGGGCAACTTGATCCTTCTTGACATGATTATGACACCCGCTCGGCACGAGGCCTTCTGGCGCTCGCGCCACAGGCGCCGGCGCCAAAATACCCAAATCACCAAATTCGCTGAAAACTTGTTTCTAGAGGGTAGTCTGACCTTCCTTAACACGAATATCTCATTTGCATTGGCCCAAAACCTTCTAGCGCCCGCGCCACAGGTGCCGGCGTCAAAATACACCAAGTCAACGGCGCCTGTGGCGCGGGCACCGGGCACTTCCGGGCCGTCCCTGTGTTCGCGACGCCGCAACGTATAAACGCCATAACATGGAAAGCCTCGTCATACACATACCAAAACACGACCTTCATACTCTGCTCAGAGGATATTTATAACCTGCTTTGCATAGTAGTATTTTTAGTTTGTTGACTCATGTCTTATTACATATTGTCACGTGAAACCTGGCTGCATTTATTTTCATAGTGATAATCCGAGTGAAGGCCGCTCAAAACATAACCAGAAACGTGCCGGTAATGGTGTCAAGAGCTTTTCTCCTGAAGAAGATGTAGAGATGTCTGAAGAGGTGATAAGCCCTGAGGCTAGGTCTGGTGAATATGGTGGATGCGGTCAATGTAACAATGTTTACAGGATAATTCGCACAACATGGGGCCAAACGTTATAGTGTAGTTAACTCGGCCCCTTCCTGTTGACAAGTACCAGGCTCATGAGCTGAAATGTATGATGCATTTCGCACTTTTCTTGGCAGAACATTCCGATCTTAGTGGTTTCGTCGATCCATGAAAGGAGTGGTGGACTATTGGCCAGTTGCAGACTACCAAAGAACCCCATAACCCTCTTTCCGTGCTGCCTCGTACTGGAAATGTGTCATGGAGATTGGTTCTCGTCTAGCCGCTGATAAAATTGTTTTCGGTTGTACATAATCCATTTTTCATCACGCGCAACAATACAACTTGGTAACTAGCCGTTTCTCTTCCGTAACACTAGGGCGCATGAGACTCAAAACGAAGTCCCTTGAACCCTGGCTCCTGTCGTGCGGCATCCCCTCATCACGCTTCTCCGACTTTCCCATCTCCTACATGTGGGAATAAACCAACTTCTTTGAAAGGTCTATTCCCGAGATAAAGTGCTTCAACGTTGTGCACGGACTCCCTTCGACTACTGCTCTCATTGTTGGTTTTCAACATCCAAAGACCTTTCAACAGCCTCATCACTCCCGTTTATCGCCGGTAAGTTTCTTAAGCCATCACTTCGCAGCACTTTCCGCGGCCAAATGCTCTCCTGATATGCCATCCCATTTGCGCAGCTTTTTAGACCAGGTTGAAAGAGTATTTTGTGTGGACAGCCATTTCATGAGTTTTCGCATAATAAGACACTTTTCACAAAGATTCACAGGGATTGAAGTGATGTTTAAACAGAACCAGTAACCTCAAAGGTACCCTGTACAGCCACCTCCAAAAATCTTTGTCACATTGTCATGTTGTAAGGTGGACGGTCTGTAGTCTGTGGAAAGTGTGCCTCTTTCATATCCGTGAAGTGAGATAAAATAAAGCGGGGCAGCCGGGTGTGATAGCCCGTGGAATGCTATTTGGGGGCTCCACCCGCTATGTCGAAGAACGCAGCGCGTACACGCAACGCACTGCCACGATTATAGCCTGTTAACACAAAAGGCACTCTTCTGCACTCTCCTCGGTTTCATAGGTAACTGACTGTTCTCTGCCACCAGCAGCGACAGACAGCTTACTATCCATGTCGTTCGCTGCAGGACCTTGAAGTCGAAGCATACGCTGCATGGTGTGGATGCCCGTGATCAGATGGTGCACAAGCGACATCCACCTTTAGACTTCCAGCCTTTGCTGCAGAAGACACAGTTGCGGTATTGCCTTCAGTCTCCTTTCCTACCCTCTGCTACCTGGAACAGGCATCCTAGCACCCTATAGCTACTAGGCACATTTTAGTGAGTTCAGCACCTTGATATACTGTACTCTGACTACGGCTATAGGGCAAGAGGAGCGTAATACGCCGACGCCAGTGGCGTCGCAATGCGACGTCCGTCGCAATGGGACGCTTTCAGGTGGGTATGTGAGAATAGACGAGTGTATACAAAAAATAGACAGAAGTGTCTACATTGTCGTCTGATCTACATAAAAAATCCGATGGCTCCAATCGACTAAGAGCAGCGACAACTCGTTTCGCCCCAGTGCCGCGCGCGACGAAGCGACAATTTGCGACTCTCTTGCCCGTCTCCCTCTGAGGGCTACAGCCTAATACATATAACAATTCACATCTGAGCATGGAAGGTGAGTGTTCAGGGGCTTGTGGCGTTGAACAGTGGTAGTTCAGGCAGAGAAGTAGATTCTGGTGCATCCCCCTGGACGCAACCCACCGAGCGCCGCTGCGCTCACAACTCTTACCGTGATAATTATACTCAAAATCCCTGAGGTGTGGTAGGCGTGGCTGCGTACTATTTGAACGTGGCGACGGCTAAGGTTTTTGTGAGATATTCTCATTCTGGGACGCGTAGAGTATTGCCCCATCATGACAAGCTCAGACTACATTGCACGGGAGTAGGAGTGACGATAAGTTCAATTCTATGAACAACGTCTAGCCAAAGTTTGTTGAAGTGCGTGAAGAGAAGTAGGGCAGCATCACAAATAGTAGGTCTGAGGCGCCGTAACTCCAAATAAGACCCCACATGGGAGCTGTAAAACGAAGCAGCAAGTCACCTAATCTCAGATTGCGGTTCGATTCCCTTCACTACAACACTGGTCAGTCATTCATTGTGAGTGCTCGGTAAAGGGTGAATAAAGGGTGAGTCACATCTAGTGAATCAGCGGATATCCATTTCATTGTTTCCCTTTCATCTAATCACTGAAATCGGTAGCTTATAGAGAACCACCGCCCTCATATTGGAGGCAGGCAGCCATTTTGGTCGATTTGAGTCTCTTCAGTTTGCCTACTGATTAAATCGATTGATAGGTTGATGCGATTTAAATTTTCGCTTTTAACGTGTTGCCTTGAAGATCACCTTGACCCAAGCATGGTTCATCATCACACTCGCTGCATTGTAATGTGCCGCTGCATATCACTATGATACCGCTATATTAAACAGTAAATTTAAATTTCTGGGAAATACACTAGTTTGTAATTTATAACCCAGCGGCCCTTCTTTGCACGGTTCTGATTCCAATTCCTGGATCGACTCGTCTCCGGGCCAAGTGAGTCTTCTATCCTCTTCTGACCCTTTTGGCTTGGTCAGTTGGTACGAAACTAGGTGCTGGTCGGCTTGGAGGGGCTTTTTGCACTCTCGCTAATTTCCCTTGTTGGTTCATGTTTAAGGCAAAGTCCGCGATCATTCGCCGATCGCGGTCATCACAGATAGTGGATTAGGGGCTTGTGTATAGACGACAAGGTTCTGAGTAAGTCGACAGTAGAGAAAAAAGTAGGAAAATAGTACCAACTGCTCTAGACATAACCCCATTCCAACCCCAGTTTGTACGTGCCCAATTAGCTCCATCTCCGACACTACGCCCCATCCGCACAGCTGATTCCCCGGTAAGAACTTGCGACCGTGCAAGTGACGATTTTCATGTTCTTCGTACTGCAGTTTCGTTTTTCACTGAAGGTGGGCCTTGAAGGCGGAGTCACTGGAAAAAAGGAGGAGTCACTGAACCCATATTGCGCAATAGAGCCCTCCCTTACAATTTTTTGCCACAAAACCGGTACAAGGTTGTTCGTCGTGGACCACTTTACCCTCCCGACGCCATATTTTAAACGTCTGCACCTGATCGCGGACCGTGCCTCATAGGCCACACTTCGGGCAGACTGTAAACTCTTTTTGTAGGTGCGAAACCGCTACTGCTAGTTTAGTGGCAGAAATATAATACATTTATTCGCAAGGCGGCCTATACAAGCTAAGCTCAGTGCCATTCGGCTTTCTCGTCCGGGGAAAGAATCTCCGGCGTGTATAATCCATATCACAGAGATGAAGGGGCGTCGTTCCGTATGTAACTTGAAAGTGGGTGCGCTCTTACAAGGATCTTTTCGTCTCAGCTCTGGGAAACTAAAAATATTCCACGAAACAAGCAGTGTAATATCGAATGTATATCAGCTGTTCCCCGCAAACCATGGCAACGTTATGTTGCTGTGTTTGACGCCGCGCTATCACGATCACCGCCAACTGCGGAACTTGGCAGCGAGCACAATTGGTGGATAAACAGCTGGTGTCACGCCAACCAAAGCTCCCCTTAAAGGCAGTTGGCACGATGATCCGGTGCTCGGCCTAAAATGCTAGTAGGGCGCTATATAGTGGGAAAATGGCGAAAGAACGGAGTGAAACGGTCAAAATCCTGCGAAGAAAGAGCCTCCGTTCTCAATGTGTTAGAAATCAATTTTGGACGAGTTTCCTGTAGGCATCTTGCCAATAACCGCTACCGAAGGTACGGCTGCATATGTGTACTCATATATCCATGCAGCATCACGGCCGCTTCATACCAATCCCTTCGCTTCATAATTTGCTTAGCAAATGAATCGATTAGAGCGTCAGGAACGGTCGTCCATTTGTGGGCGGGCGGGCGTTTGGGTCGGAATGTTGTGGCTTGATAGGGCCCTTATAAGGGCACCTTCCTCGGGGAAACCGCTATGCAGCGCCTGCCCAGGGTCGCGGAATTCCGTCCTGCCAGGCGTATTAATCCTACTCGTCTTGGGGATTTATCGTGCCAACTGCCTTCAAAGGCCGCAGCGTTCGCAGAGAACTACACTACCATACCTCTAACATAAGTCAGTGTCAAAATCCACTCGGTCGGAATCAGTCCTATGTCACTGAAATTGCCATTCTTTTCACTCAGCTCTGGAGAACGACAGAACCGCTAGTCGCGCTGACGAAGCTGGATGACGAATGTTTTGGGATGATTTCGAACCTAAAATGACATGAAAAGCACCTAAGCGAGAACGGTGCAGAACTCTCCAGTACAATGTCTCTGGATCATTTTTAAGTTGGGCATCAAAATTGCTACATGTTGCGACCTTTCGGAAGACGTGAGGCCACCCACAAGTTAAAAAAACACCAGATTTTGGCACAACTGGCTCTGCAGTTCTGAAAGAAAGAAGGATGCGTGAATACACATCATGGACCATATCATACAGCACCACTTTGTCGTGCGTTCACTTTTGAGATGTTTCTAAAAATTATATTTTGAAAGGTCCACTACCCATCATCTTGAAATAGAAATAGAAATAAAAAAGATACAAAACGAAGCGATCACGGAGCGGTCGGCAATCGATCAACGACCGTCAAGCGATTTTGCATCAGGGGTAGGGCGCGTTGTATGTACGTTGCGGCCCCAGCTAGGGGAGGGGGTCGTATCTGATCGATTCGGTCGCTGAAGGAAGGGAGGGAGGATTGTACTTCTTTTCGAGAGAAATGCTATCAGCTGTTGAAGATCAGAGAACTGGACGTTCACCCAAGTTTCTCGTTGATAGCATATCAGATCTAGCTATATCTGTGCTTTTCCCCCTACTATCACATTTTCCCATAAAAATTCTCATGTGTTATGTCAATAGTGGAGGCTGACCAGATAGCCCCAACCTCTTCCATTTTCTCATTTTTTTGTTGCATCTTAGTTTTACTTACAGTTGCTGTGTTCTCCTTTATGGTTTTATGGTGTTGTGCATTCCTTTTTATGGTTGTGTTGTTTACTTACATTTCTACCTCATGTATCTAGCGTACATGCAATAAATAGAAATATTAGGTTGTCCCAAAAGTTCTTGGACACTTTCAAACTTTTTTTCGAATTAAGTTTATTCCAGTGGGAAGCAATTTTGATCAGCTATATATATGTCACCTTCATTGGCAACTTGTTGCCAATCACTACGCAATGTGTGGTTGCCCTGCTTCCAGAAGCCTCTTAGTTCTGTGCCCAGAAAGGCAGCTGGGTCATTTTTGAGGTAATATTGAAAATCGTGTTTTATACAATAAGACTGGCCGCTTTTAGCGCCTAGCCGGACGTAGCTGCTGACGGGGGGTTATACAAGTCAAAAACGGCAAGAGCGGACAGTTTTGGCGCCCCCAGCGCTGGTAGTTTTGCAGGGAGAGCCACCCCCTGGGCAGCAGCCCTGCCGAACCTTCGGGAAGTCTGCTCTCTGCGTATGGGTTTGACCGCTCATGCGCTTAGATCTGCGAGTGTCAAAAAAAATGCGAAGTCAGCCGCCCTACACATTATCATCACCACACCCGGTTCCACAAGGTAAGGGGTGGGGCCAATCACTTCAACTCAACGACTTTTGGTAACGATAAACAAGGGTTGCAAATGTAAAAGAAAGTGTAGAACATGTGATATAACTAATACAGATAATTACATTGTATCAAACGTTACAAATTTATACATTAACACTAACCTGCCACAGCCAACCAATACCTACCTATTAAGAAGCATATGCAGCATTGTAACGCTAAAAATCGCTAGTTTTACTGATTTTAACATGCAATGGCTGTGGGATACAATATGTTGGAATGACAGTAAGAAAATTAAAAGAAAGAATTGGAGAACATCTTTCTAATATTTTTTCACACAAGGTACACACACCGTTATATAATCACTTTTACAAATGTGATAGAGGTATAACGGTACAAGTACTAGACTGTATGAAGTCTAATGATAAAACCACATTAATAGAAAAGGAACTTTTTTGGATCAAACTTCTAATGACAGCATATCCCTTTGGGTTGAACGATAACATAAAGGGATATGGAAACATTACAAATATAGATAATCCTCTCATGTATACAAGGGCCAAAATCATCCCTTCTTCTCTCTTAAAATTACAAAACGAACGATAAATAGAGGAAAAAGAAGCAGTAAAAAAATTAAAGTAAGCACATACGATAATATTATAGCAACGATAACAAGTAATAGTGAAACACTCAAACCTATTCATTACTTCAGAATGCTCAAAAGCCTGCGTAAAGAAGAAATTAAGAAACTAATTGAACTCTCCATGTCTGCAGACTTTCTACAAAGAGTTAATAATAAGACTAGGTACTTAATATTTTGTCTGCTAGCTCATTTTCATTTTGACACTACCACAAAAGAAATCACCAAAAAGAACTATCATAATGTAGAGGTCAGTTTCAAAAGCAGGGTGTTTAATGAAATACCCTTCAACAGAAAATGGTTCTATCAATCACGTACTGTTAGAGATATACTACTCAACGATAATGGAAGGAACAGTGATTTCACCCCAATTAGAATCATTTATAAGTATAGCAACACAATGGCTAGCAA
>MU913127.1:19374-33760 GCA_036418165.1 Cooperia oncophora
TTTTCCTGATTTTCCGCGGCGGGCGACCTTTCGCTATAATTATGCTACAGCGAATGAGTCGCTCTCATTCGAAAGAACAACGAATTTCCAATGCCGTGTGGAGCTCTATCAGCGCATTTCGAAAGGTTCTACTAGGGCTAAATGCTTAACCATAATTCTTGCAACATCCAAAGAACATCTAAAGAAGAAAGCAAGACTTTAAAAAGGTATTTCCTTGCCTGGTCACAGAAATTCCTTGAGATTGTGCTCTTCGGATTACAATGGAACTATAATATCGAATGATTCTTGAAAGAAATCCAAATGAAACAGTTATACCGAAACTGATGCTGCTATTAGCCATAAAATCCAGCAGTTCAAGCAGATTGTTACAGAGAACTGCTAGCAAATACTAATATGGATTAAATCGGAAGGATAGACGGACACAAAACGCATAAAGAAACTCAGATTTCGCAAGAATGTTTACCCAGACTATTTCAACACTACTGGCGTAGATTTTGTCGTGGTGTTGCATCAATTAAATTCACGGCTCCTTTTGAGATACGGTGCCTCGTTGTTCGCTTACTGAAGTTACCGTCTTGTCTGAGAAATCACGAAATTGTTTCATTATTGTTGCAGTGGCGGTGTTGTTTAACAACAACGGCACTACCATTGCACTCGCGCACTAGACGTGTGTCCCAAAAAGTTGCCACTATTAGGTAAGAAATTGTCATCGCCTGAGGTGTGGGGCGTCACCTCCGAGTTGCGCCATGGAGCTCCCGCGGTCTGAGTAGGCACGAAGCAGCACTCCTACGTTGAGCGGAAAGCTTCGTGGGAACTTTCGATTTGCATTCCATGATCTCAATATGCCCAAGGTCAATTTCTTCCTGGAGCAAAAATACGAAGCAAAAATATTCACGAGAAATGATATTTGAGGATCATCGTACTGAAACCTGGCTCGGCTCCACCACTTCCTCAACGATCTACTATGCAAAATGTGAGATCAATGTTGCCCGCGCATGTGTCACAAGGGAATGACGGTAGGTTTAAGTGGCTGCAGGCTCAACCGGTGAAGAGACCTCGACACTGATGCGTCATTCACCACCCCCCTCCCCACTCCTATTATTCGCTATCGCTGTATCATCGCTGCTCCTCTATCCGTCATCCACTCGTGCCGCTGCTCGACGTAGCCCAATCACCAATTGGCCAACAGGGCTCGAGGAAAAAGAAATCTCCTGAAGACACAGCTTCGTCCGCAATGATCATTCATTATCATGTTGTGCAATGTTGTAATGTGTTGTTTCCCCTACGTTGTTTCGCCACGATGACAACGACTCTATCCCTACGCCCTACCTCCTACTCTCCAAGGCGTTGGCGTAGCCCCAAACCCTAATATATATTTGTGTTAAGCGAGATAAATGGTTGGAATATTTTGCCTCGCCTGCAGTCTACATGACGCCTCCGAAGCGCCACTACAGCGCATGTATCATAAGGGGATAGTAGGCCTAAGTTACTATTTGAAATGAGATTTATACTTACTGACAAGGGAACCCCAACAGGTCGATCCGGCCATTTGCAGTGAGATGTATAAATATGGACGTGTCTTGAGCCGCTGAATCCAAATCTGCCCTCCGATTTTGCGGAACGATTCTCCAAAGGGAGTTACGGACCATTTAATCTTAGCTCCGTTGCACAAGTTGAGAAGGATAACTGCATGCGGCAAGCCGCCGATGGCCTAGTGGATAAGTGCATTGCTTCAGAGACACGAGGTCGAATGTTGGAATCCTTGGCTATCGAAATCTTTTGCTTTTCATTCAAAACACTTGGTATGAGCCCTCCGAAATTTCTATTTGGCCATTTCACCTAATTTCTTGATTATTTGCCAACGGAAGGCGGGCGATTCCCCATGTGTGGTTATTCTTGAAAACTTTTTTATTATGAGTATAACCGCATGTCACAGGGTTTTTGCAGTGAAATACCATCATATTCATGTTCAGCGAGTCAAACTACCCCTGGAGACAAGTTTCTAGCCGAATCTGATATTTCGACCGAACTTGGAAAATGTGTGCTGTTTCATGGGTAATCAGAAGCAGAGGGGAGCTCACCTACCATCAATGAATGGTCTCGAGATGGAACTCCCTCGTGGTAAAGAGGACGATGATGCAAACGGCAAGAATAAGTAAGCCGGGTAATGTCTTTGCGAAAAGGCACATGAAGAGGTATTTCAGTTGGAAAACCAGTCATCATCAGTATGGTAGTCGTAGTATCGCTTGGCTATCAGTCAGCCACAGCTATTCATAACCCATTTTCTCGAAGATGAGTTAGAACCTCGGATTTCGCTAGGGTGACGTCTCTAGGGGTTATTCGACCCCTGAACACGAATATGATACCTGTTTTGCGCGAAGAGCGCTGTGAGTTGCGCTACAGGTGCTAACGCTTTGGCGCTGGCGCGCCCGGAAGAAGAAAAGCAATAAAGAAAAACCTCCGTAACTCCGCTCAGAGAATCGTTCCGCAAAATCGGAGGGCAGATTTGGATTCAGCGGCTCAAGACACGTCCATATATGTATACATCTCATTGTAAATGGCCGGATCGACCTGTTGGGGTTCCCTTGTGAGAGGCCTTCGGAATGCTCGGAATGCTGGACCTAGGGTCCCTGTGCGCTCGAAAGTGGCCACTGTGAGCTCGAAAGGTCCCTTGAAAATGTCGTGACGTAATCGTGGCGAATTGATGGGGACATCGTAGACGATCCCACGGAGAATATATTTTACAGATCTCCTGACCGTCTTCGGTACAGTTCCCACGTCGACAGTCGCAACGTCTTTTCCTCCGTCATCGATAGTTGTAGCAGCGTGGCCGAGTTGTTACGTCGTAGGCTCGCGTATGCCTGGTCAATGGTTTAAATCCTTGACGCATGACCTCTTTTACTTTGTTTTGACAGTGGTCTCTGTGCATATTTGACTATTCGCTTTTTTGTCTTCTCAGAAAACATTTTTGCACATTCTTTTCGCTTGATAATGCCGTGACGTAATGCTTCTTAGGAAATGAAGCCATAATGGACGACTCCACGGTGGACATTTTTGTCTGTTGCTTCAACTTTTATTGTTCTGATGAGCTCGTTTTCCACAATAAGCTCACTTTACAACGCATGTATAAGTGAGATTCCTCTGTTTTTTTTTGCGCACAATTAAACAGTTGGGCAGACGATTAAACAAACACCTGGAAATATCGCAAAAACACTTTATTGCACAAACAAAAGAAGGGCTCCACGCTCTTATGTACTTCATGAAGACAATAAAACAACTAACCTTAAAAAAATAGAGAATACAGTGAAAAGTGGGGAGAAAATGGCCAAGTTATGCTGGAAACAGCTGATCGCCTTGGCCATCTAATCAAATACCCGGATGACGACTGTACAATCACATCGACGCTGGTGCCTTTATCACTTCATTTATGAAGATCTTGATATGAAGGGTACTGCATGGGTAAGTGAATACATACGTGGAACCGTATTTATCATATCGTGACTGGCACGATGCCAACGGGAAACCAGGGCACATCGTTGGTTGGGGAATCCCCAACAGGGGGGTCGTATTTGGCCGCCAGGAGAGGGGGGGTCGTAATGAGTGCGGTAGCCAGTAACGAGCGTCAGTGTGCTGAGTCCTGTACAGCGAAACTTGCTTTGTAGAGAACTCGGATATGTAAAAAAATAGTACAAAACTTTCATTCATCAAACTAATCCGAAATAACTGGAAATATTAATAAGTCGACATCATCTCGTAATGCTTTTATCGACAAACGACAGGACTACCATATCGCTCGTATCAGACGTTTTCCAGCAGTTGGTCTCCTTTATCGGAATCATTGGCGGAGCACGAATCTGGCGGCGTCGACAGGGACACGCTCCATCATACGCAACGGAAAACACTGTAAACAAGTGCACAGGTTCGCCATGGACCTCCCTGAAGACACATTTGCTCGCGTGGACAGACATTACGCACAAGTTGCACCATCCCATCACCTCTGCGCGGACCTCAGTGCGCGGCGCATCCAAAGTCAGCGTGATCGGCGCTAAACGAACCATATTCTGCTCCTGCTCCACCACAGGATACGTTTTTCATGTTCCTGGTTATTCGAACACGCTCACTTGAAACGGTACACAGGACGGGTTTTTCGCGCAGCTGGGAGTGTTCCCCAAGAAATCCCCATCGCGAGATCTCATGAATCCCGAGAACTTCAGAAACAGTTCAAGAGGTTTTTAGAAAGAGAAAATCTTCAAACACTCGAAACCGTTCTCAGATTTGTGAAATGTTGAGTTACAAAAAATATATTGATTCAAACCTGTTCAGTTGAAATCACTCCCCAACGAATCCTCATGGCAGATTTCTCTGTGATTTTTGCGACCTTCATAAACGTTTCAGTACTTTTAGGAAGTGCAAACCTTCCTCTACACGAATACGGTCTCCTCTTCCCCACAGGTCCGCTTTTGAGGAAGTTATGGTCCTTCAAAGACACCCTGAAAACTCGCATTCCACATGGCTGGTCCTGCCCAGAATCCCTCCCCCGGTACCTCGGCCTTTAATCAGCTGATTGCGGCTGGTTTGCTCTCGTTCGTATTTACTCTTTCGTGTTTATCTTCTTCTCGGTTTATTCGAATATCGAATATTTATCTTCTTCTAGTTTACTCGAATACACGTCAGAGCGCGCCCCAGCAATTTTGCTTGGACCGCTCAGAGTGCTCTTAGGAGGAATTGGCTTGATTTCCTGTTTTTTTTTCTTTAATTGCAATTGATTCAGGTACCAGAGTTTGTTTTGACTCGAGGAAAGGTGGGTGAAACCTAATGGCCTTTTTTTCTATATCTCTTTTTTCTGAATCAGGATAGAAATGAGCAAAAAGCGAGGGGGGCCTCGTTCAGGATTGTTACTTTTTCCATTTTTCGCGCTTACTTATACATAAACTTATGAAGTTTCTTCCTCCTCGGGGGGGGGAAGAAACTTCATAAGTTTATGTATAGGGGGGTCGTACGGGCTCCACCAAAATCCCCTACTAATGCTGTGCCCTCCGCGGAAACTCGCATACTTGTCCAGCGCCGTAACAAAGGCTTCCTTCGTAGATTTTTGGCCGTTTCACTTCACTTTTTTTCGTCATTTCCCACTATGTAGCACCCCGCTACATAGTGGGAAATGACGAAAATTCTGAGCAACCATATGCCAACAAAAACGAAAAACCCTGAAAAAAGACAAACTGTATTAGGTGGGGATTTAAGTACGAATGACTTCCGTTGGCTCAAGATTTGAGTGGGGGCATGGGCCACACCCTACTCCAAATAGGAAGTGACATTTATTTATTATTTACTGACATGCGTGGGGTATGCGAGAATGAGTTGTTAGCACCCTTTACTTCACTTATTACTAGTAGCGGATGTGTTCAGAGGAGCCTGTTTTCGGAATATCTGGTGCCCAAAACGGAAGGAGATGGAGATGTTTTCGTGAAGAAAGCAGTTCCTCGATGGCTTCACGACGAAGAAATGTCCGCCTTCCAAGCAAGCCGAAGTGTATACTAAAAAGACCAAGTAAGGGGCTCATCGACGCGTCGCACAATAAGCATTGTAACAGCACGTAGAACTCGTAACTATGAATAGAAAAAATACGCATGAAGGCCTCTTATTAGGAGGTGCCACGCGGCGGCGCAACTAACGATAGTTCAGTTTTTGCACGGGTCGCCTCTCTGTCTCCTGCATTCATCTAGAGCAAGGCTCCTCCTCCACAGCCGCTCAAAGTTCTAGTTCTAACGCCCGCCCAGTTGGACCGCCCACTTGCTAGCTGCCCTCTGACGGAGAGCCGCTCAGTTGTTCTTTGTTGGGACGGCGGGCATTAATCGGAACTGCATGTACTTTTTGCTGACCGCGCTCGTGCCCATAAATAATTCTGCTCTCCTTCATCACATTTTATTCACTGGGAGCACATACAGTCAAAAGCTCGACATGCACGAAAAGCTGCACACTGCACGTAACCCCAAATCCGGAAGCCAGGTTTTTGAATTTTTCGTTTTTTCAAGTGTTTTTCGTTCGTATCTTTGTTGTTTTTCATACAAAGGAAATGATAAGACCGGCAAAAAACTGCATAATGCAAAACTGGGCGATGAGTACTTGGGGAGGGGAGGGGGACCCTTCAAAGAATCTGGGAATCCGATATAAATCATTTCGCTCACCCCTCCTGTGTGCGTCACGGTCGAAGTAGATGTTGATACATGCAGAACAACACAATTAATTATGATTTTATTGAATCCAAGACGACAATTCAAGCTACCCCGTGAAGATACAATGAGAAGACCATTCTAGCACTGATCAAAAGAAAATTTGCAGCCGAAAGTCCAAGTATTCAGAAAAGAAAAAAATAACATAAAAACAATGAAGTGTAACAGGCAGAATAAACAGTTGATGGTGTAAATAACATACTTTTACAGAAGACCGAAAAATCACTGGTAGTAAAGTTCAAAGTTGAATCCTTCATGGATCTCGTAGTCTTGAAGAGTGATGTGGTCCTTGTAGATAGTGTACCACTTCTTCAGCACAATTTTTTCATGCCTGAACGGTTAATACCAATCATAACTGAAGGGAATACATTAAAATAGCTTTGCAGAGCATACCTAGTTCCCGTCTGTGCAGCAATCAACTTCTTCAAATCACCTATGGTGTCGGTCGGATTGCATTTGATTCGAACTTTCTTTCCCAGTCGATCATTCACGGTAATTTCGATCATCGCAAGCTGCAAATAATATGTAACTATAGGAAAAGACCCACTTGTGAATATATGAGATACGCACTGAGCAAACAAATACGATTTCCGCATTCTATAAAATGTCCAAGATTCTCACGCATCTGTTTCACTAGCACGAAAATAGCGTGTGAAATATGATTTAATCGCTGATCGATCGGCTCTCAGTTAGGCATTGTTCACAGTCTGCGACCCTGACGAAACGGCGGTTGGGAGAAAAGCAAAAAATAGTCATCGATCGGTTGGGCGAAAAGCAATAGATGTGTATCGATTTCGCTGGCGAAAAACGCCACGGCGATCGAGCTAGCGTTTCGTCGAAGGCGAAAAACGTCGCGGTTTGGCGAAACGCCCGTCGATTCGTATCAAAAGCTTTTCGCCGAACCGCTGCGTTTCAGAGAAACGCTGGGCCGCAGACTGTGAACAATGCCTTGCGATGACGGCAAAGGTCAAAAAATGAAAACAACTTGTCACCAGACAGTCAGAACTCTATCAAGATAGCAAAAAGCAAAAACTCAATGAACTGCAATAATATTGTACTAACCAAACTACACTATCAATGCAATGCTACCTGAGTTTCCATCTGTGAAAACTTTCGTGTTGCTCTTGGGAGCAGCTGTGCTCTAAGAGCGCGTTCAGACTTCGCGATCGCGCGATCGGATCGCGCGATCCGATCGCGCTACTGAGGGTGAAATTACTGCGGGAGGGGGTTATGTGCGTATATGTTTATTGATCATGTTCTCTTTCTTTTCCTTCCTTCTTCATTTGTGTTCATGACGCCTTCCTAATTTTAAAGGAATGTTCCCAAATATCACGACATGCTTAAGCATGCGAACTTGGAAACAAAATCTGAGAGGGAGTACAAAAAACACAACTCAAAGATATTTGGGAGCATTCCTTAAAATCAGGAAGGCGTTATGAACACAAAGGAACAAAGAAGGAAAAGAGAGAGAGCAGGATCAATAAACATATACGCACTAACCCCCTCCCGCAGTATGTAGCACTCCGAGCGCGATCCAAGCGATCCGATTGCGCGATCGCGAAGTCTGAACGCGCTCTAACAAGGGAGGTCGTCAGGGCGTGCCCCGCTTTTTCGAAACGGTTTAGTGCACTTTGTAATGCCTTGTCCATGAATCGTAAAAGTGGGTTTCGTTTTTGCTGTGCGGCCCCTGAAATGCCAAAAAAAGGAGCGAAAAGAAACCTATAGAAAACTGATTGTTTTTGAGCCTCTACGAGCTGTAAACCGCTTGAAACTTTGACCAGTTGCTGAATGGAGGGACCCTATAAAGGTGCTATCGGAATCGAGAAAAGTAGTTGGATATGGGGTCTTACTTGTGGCAGAAGCGTGAACGACTTCATGGAATGGTTTCTTCAACTATCGGAGGAACGTTCAGCACGAACGATCGGATGGCCTAGTTGATCTACGTGTTTCAAGATTTGGGTGGGTTCAACTCGCACTGTCTAGTTCTTGCATTTTTTTATTGTTTTGCGTTTTGCGCGTTTCAAATATGTCCTGTGCGTAAGTATGCATTCGATAACTGATATTTATGGGCACATTTTAAATGGGAACACTCCATGAATCAGTGCTATTCAATTATTACAGGTTTTAAATACCATTAAGCAAGACCGTAATTGAAAGTTGACCTTTATAGGTCAGACCATGCGAATCACATATGGAACTTATTTGTAGCTACGGTGCCATTTATCGCTAATATGGAGTGACATGTTTCTCCCAATGAATGCGTTTGCTACACACAAGTAAGGGATGTGTAGCGCTACCCAGGCGCCAAATTACGTCGGCGCCGAAAATAAGTGTGAAAATCATGATCGGGGCCATCGATTACCCCTGTAAACAATCTTTCGGCCAAAAAATTTTTTTCGACTTTTTGTGTGCGTTGGGTTGTGCCCGACAGTCTTTCCATAGAAGTCTACAGTGCCTCGCCAAGGGACCCCCTATTTTATTAATATCCAAAGATAAAAGTAACAATGCCGATGAAATTCATGCAAAGAGGAAGGAAAGGGAGGCATTCCACCAGGTTTGCTGTCCTGCCCGGCGGCCTGCTACGTCGTCGTTTCGTCATCGTCTTTACGAAGATGGGATACTCCGGTCACTACTGCCGACCAAATGGTCCACCAAAACCCAAGAAATCGAAAAATTTTTTTGGCTGGAAGTCCGTCCATAAGGGTAATCGATGGTCCTGATTACGATTTTGACACTTATTTTCGAGGTCGACGCAATTTGGCGCCAGTATAGCGCTTAACGTCCCTCGTATGGGGGTACATAGACGTAACTTTCACTCCTTTTTTGGCATTCCAGGAGCCGCACAGCAAAACGAAGCCCACTTTTACGGTTCATGGGCAAGGTCCCTACAAAGTGCAATAAACCGTTTTGAAAAAGCGGGGCACGTGCTTACGCCCTGAACAGCTTCCTGGTACGTAAGAAAAAAAATAGTCAAACCTTGTTTATCATATTCAAATCAGTTACCCAAGCGAGATGGTCGCATGTTGAGCCAAAGCAGAGGTGCACGGAAAAAAAATTTACTTTCTCATCGGTGGACTTTCAAGCGAGAACCCTGGCACGCTTGTAAGAAGCACCTCCTCAGCAATGCGAATACCACATGTGGCTAGGAGAGCACGTTGAAAGATATGGATCTCGATCAGGGATTGCAACCGTACCAGCATAGTCATCGAACTAGGGGCCTCTATTACCACCTACTAATTATCACTCTTTGGTCCCTACTGCATGCTACAGGAAGAAAAAACTTTCATTAACACCTGCCCGAAAATGAGGTCTAGCTTTTCATTTCATCGCAGTAGCCGCAGTTACAAAAGAGTGGAAAAGAAAAACAGTGTGAAAACTGCGCACTAATCCTGGTTACTGAAGGTGGTTGAGTGGAAAAGAAAAACAGTGTGAAAACTGCGCACGTAATCCTGGTTACTGAAGGTGGTTTGAGTGGAAAAGAAAAACAGTGTGAAAACTGCGCACTAATCCTGGTTACTGAAGGTGGTTGAGTGGAAAAGAAAAACAGTGTGAAAACTGCGCACTAATCCTGGTTACTGAAGGTGGTTGATGGAAAAGAAAAACAGTGTGAAAACTGCGCACTAATCCTGGTTACTGAAGGTGGTTGAGTGGAAAAGAAAAACAGTGTGAAAACTGCGCACTAATCCTGGTTACTGAAGGTGTGGTTGAGTGGAAAAGAAAAACAGTGTGAAAACTGCGCACTAATCCTGGTTACTGAAGGTGGTTGAGTGGAAAAGAAAAACAGTGTGAAAACTGCGCACTAATCCTGGTTACTGAAGGTGGTTGATGGAAAAGAAAAACAGTGTGAAAACTGCGCACTCGAATCCCTGAGTTACTAGAAGGTGGTTATCTTCTTGATTGGATGTGTCGCTTAGTGAGAAAAATCAGATCCGAATTTTGGCCAAAATTTCGCAGGACTCTTTCCCAACCTAACCGTTTCCCCGAAAGCAATTCTCAGCATTTCAGAGACTTTAATATTACTATGTGAGCATTCGTTATGATTATTGTGAAGCGGCGAATTCGCGTTCAATCACTGTCTTAGCCAGTGAAGACTCCGCGGTGTCATCACTGTTTCTGTAGTTCATTGGGAGGTGACTTTGAACGAATACACAGTGGTGCTCACAAGCAAAATCACAATCAGATGACCTCTACAACAACTGAAGTAAAACCTACTGCTAAATCGAGTGCCCGTATTCATTTCTGCTATTAATGATCAGCACGTCTAATGATAGAATCCGTTGACGTTAGACCTATTCAGGAGGTAGAGAATACTGCAAGTAGTAAACCAGTTTATGGACGACCGAAGATTATATTAAAGTGGTAAAGCAAGACGAGAGCGTCAAAGGACTTACAGAAGCGAAAGAGAGCACTGCTATTTTGCATTAACCTTTCATCCTTCGAAAAAAAGAAGCAAATTCACATAGAAAAAACAGCTTTTCTTACTGTGCGCAAATTCCTTGACCTCATAATAGATGCTGTTGTTCTGTAGCCAACACCACTCCAAAAGCTTGGTCGAAGCTGACAACATACAGGGGGGGGGCAAAAAAAGTCACTTTCCTTCATTGACTTTCGAGGCGCTATAAGTTACACTTTATTAAATTCTGATCGGACATTTTTACCACCATATTAAAGAGCATATTAAATACTATCATGACACTCCGCCACAGCCTTCTGGAGCCATCGAGAGATTCTGGCACGCGACCGCGATGTGGTGCCTGAGATCAGCGAGATAGTCGATTTCTCCGCCACCGTAGACCACCCTATTGAACTCCGCCCGAACCGGGTAATTGAGGGGATTCAGGTCAGGTGACCTACTTGGATTTAGGTAATCAGCCCCCTTCCATTCCAAGAAGGGGAGAGTTTCTCCAATGCCCTTCGATTCCATGTGGTGGCACTCAATGCTCTAGCAGTACAAAGTTTCCAAGAAGGTACGGTGACGACATGTGAGGAGGATATTCTTCACGAGTTGCTCGATGTAACCGCCAGCGCTCACCTTCAGTCCGGGGTCCAAGAAAATATTGGTCTTTCCATTCCAGGTACGTCCGGTCCATACCATCAACCCGCGCCTTGGCGACTGTGGTGAAGATGATGTCCCAGATCGAGAGTACTGGTCTCCAGGTAGCTATCCATGGGTGACTCCATACTAGAAGTTTCGCAGCTGTTTGGAGGTGACATGAATTCCAAAGGTCTTCTCCAGTCAGGCTGCGACTGGAGATGACTTCATATTTTGGTGTACATGAAGGTGATGGCGAGGGCCAGCTCCTGCTTATAGAGGAACATCTTGGGTATCTTCCGCCCTGGTACTCGTATCCACGTCCTCTGTCTGGGCAGCGAAAACTTTGCTATGTGACTCGGTCGAAGTGACTTTTTTTGCCCCCCCCCCTGTAGATTGGAGAAAAAAGAGGATCGGGAAAGCAATGAGTTTATGGCTCTGAGATTCACTGAAAGCAGATAGTGAGTAGAAACTCCTACATACGAAAAAAAGAGAAAAGTGAGAAGAAAAATGCACGTAATCCGCCTGAGGAGAGGTGGCGTTCTGCTGGTCTTCCCGTTTCCACCTCGCTAAAAAGCTGTGAACCCATGTGATGCGAAATGGAGGAAACTTCACAGAACTGCTTCGACGAGGTACAAAAACTAGTGTAAACTTACGAAATGGTGCGAGCATCACTATGTGTGAGTGTGTCTCGGTATGTTATGACAGCACTTGTATTCCAAACTTTTACTGATAACCTTTCGGTGCTGATCCGGAAGGGCTCTAGCCCTTCCGGATCAGCACCGAAAACTAGCACATATAAAACACTTCACAAGTAAAGCGATCATTGATGAAGGACTGGGGCATCCTACGGAAGAGATCGTCCTACGAACTTGGAAGGCAGAACGGGAGGGAACGGCCAGCTCACAGGGGCACCGGCGAACAAATGGGGGGCTGCGAGGGATCTAGATGGGAGATGAATAGGAATGATTTCCGTAAAGTTCTAATACGAAAATCATTCCTTAGCCTGCCTTCCAAGTTCGTAGGAGGATCTCTTCCGACCGGATGCCCTTGTCCTTGCTCAGCATTGTTTTTTCTATCTGTGTTCTGTCGTATAAAGTGTAGTTCGCTGCGGACGGTGGGGCGTGTCAGGCGGGATGAGTTTGGCGCGGTGCCAAACCCGTTCTCCACCAGCTGTTAAAGCGAGCAAGTGACTGACTGTATCATGTCGTTCGTATCACTCGTTTCCCAACAACTGTTGTCGCGTAACTGCTTCAACAACTGGCAGAGAACGGGTTTTTCACCGTGGCACACTCATACTGCCTGACACGCCCCACCGTCCGCAGCGAACTACACTATATGTGCTAGTTTCCAGTGTTGACTTAAGAAGGCTTAGGCTCGAAACATTATCAATAAAAGTTTGGAGAACAAGAGCTGTCATCACATACCTAATCAAGATTCGAAATGGTGAAGCTCAGGGAACTATCAATATGTATGAAATTATTCGCTTTACATGAGTACAATGTTCCACTAAGTAGTTTGTACAAGGTTCGTCGCTGAGTATCATTTATTGACTCTACAGCAGTATACAGCTCTCCACGTTGACGGGAAGACGGCAAGTAGTTACATGCCCCCAGCTGAAGCCAGAGAACAGCACAGAAAAAATGAAATAAACAAACGAGAATTTGGGTTTTTTTTTCTAAGGAATATAGAGAAAGCAAAAGAATCACGCGGGCGTATTGTTCTATTACAGACGTTTGATGAGATTAAATGAGATTCTGTTGGTGACTTATTGGCGCCTTTTCTTGCGTTCATACTAGCGAAACTGATGGTCGAAGTCGGCGGATCCGAGGTTCGCAGAATATGCGAAAAAGAAAGCACAGGTCTAGATTATCTAGATTCAGAGAATCAGAAAGCTGATGAGTTGCGAAACTGAGGGGAATAGGCGAATTGGAGATTCCACGGACCGCGAGGAATGAAGTAAGAACGGAAAAGAATAAATAGAATCCAGAAGGAGTTTGCAGATCCTGATTCTCCAGTTCGATGGGCATTTACCTGCAAGCGCGAAGCGTGCAGCATCCACCGAAACTTCCCACCGATTAAAACTAGGGAAATCAATGCCTACAGTTCGCCTCGCGGTTTCTCCTATTCTTGTGACTCCTCAAGTATCCAATCCTCCAGGTTCGCAAAGTATGAACGACCTTAGAGCGATCGCTAGCGTGCAACGGTCAATTCAAAAGACTCCTCCTTGGCAGCAGACCATCGGAAATCATCAGTTTCAGAATACTCTTCACATCTACTTCTATAATAGCAGCCCGATGACTGTTTTCTGACTCAACATTGTGAAAAGCATGATAAAATCTAGAAAATTCCCAGTTCCTCCGTAATAGTCACATATCAGGAGCTAATTCACTTAATATGTCGTTAAACATTAACGCTTGGCGACACATACTAGTAATCGTGAAGTGAGAAGAGTCAGAAAACCCATGAACCATATCCAACATTCTTTTTCGAAGTGTGAATAGCATAATCAGCGCCGAGTTGCGTGTGATTACGTACGCGCGGAGAGTACCGTACTACGCCTAACTTATTAACGTATTGGCGACAGCGCACGTTCTTCTATTTGCAAAAATATTGTGATGCAAGGAGGCTCCCCCCCACCAAAGCAGTTGTAGGATGGCTAGAACTCAATCAAAAGCTATTAAAAGTTCGTTGCTTCCGAAGTACTTCCAGCATAAACCAGAAATCTCATGAAATGTTTCACACTTTCACGCGGAATGCGGGTCGATGAAAGGGATTCGATGTAGACATCATGCTGACAGAAGTTACACCGGTGCAACAACTGAATGCTGGTGACGTACCATGTACATATGAGAAAAATAAGCTCTAAGCTTTCATAAAGAAAAAAAAGCGATTTCGCCTCCTCTCCTTCGAAGTACTTAGAAACATCTGCACGGCTTACAATAAATCCTACAATACCTTCCTTGTCAATATTCGGCTGCTGCGAATTTAAGTTACGTCTTTTCCCCTTCTCGGGATGTCTAACGCACCACATGGCTGGCGCAATTCATACCCGTTAAAGTGTGGTGGATCTGACGAAGAAACAGGAAGACTAGGAACCGACCATAAGTTTCTCTCGGGGGAA
>MU913128.1:5481-19849 GCA_036418165.1 Cooperia oncophora
CGCGTTCACATCCGCTAGTCGAATGTGAACAGACCCGATTAGAGGCGCTTAGACACACACGATTATTATTAGAATTATTAAGGAATTATTAGAATTATTACGACGATTGATCAGACTACCGGTATCCACTGCGTTGTGTTACGTGGGAGGTAAAAGAGTGTCGTACGTGGTGTATGACCGGCGACAGTGTTCTGCGGATTGTAGATGCTCAACGACACCTGAAAGTAACGGGTTGAATTTCGTACATTCAATAGACCGTAGGGCGCTTGGTCGCCCTTTTGCTGTGCATTCATGCCTCATTTTGTGCGGCGGAAACGTCATTTATATAAAAACCTAAACGTTTATTGGCTGTTAGGACAGCTGAAGTGGAATTCGCCCCGACGATTAAACAAATGGCAATTGTCGGACTAAATGGATGACGAAGGAAATATGATTTGAAAAACAACTTTTATGGGCCTCACCTGAAACGCAAGTCGATCGATCATTACCAACGTCTGACGTCTTTCATGGCTCATCAAGCACACGGTGCTCTCGCTTACTACGCGATGCAGAAGCATCAGGAAGTCGTATTTAGCTTGACTTTGTGCCAGAATTGTCGAGGTGCTTGGCTCGTTGACGCCTCCGAATCGGTTTCATCACCCGAGCTCGACCACTGAAATGTAGTGAATGAAAAAGTCGAACTTCCTCTGCCCATCAGTTTCTCTTGGGTTACGCCACGCATTACAATCTCGTTCACAACCTTGGTGTCATTTCAAGTTCAACTTGCCCCCTACGCTGACATTGGCGGTCCCACAAATGAGGTTTTCATCCTCGCAGATATCAGTTAACCGACACTGGGAAGCACTGGCTGCGCGATAGCCGAGTCGTGAACTGACGTTTGGCGCAGTTCGGTGGTGGGGGAGGGGTGGGGGCATTATGCACTGTCGCTGCCTCACTTCTCTCGGTTTACAGGTCTCGCTCTAGTGTAACCTGTAAACCCATGTGAAGCTGGGGCAAGCTAGTGGAGTCACCATGGTTGAACCTGTCAACTCTTGTAAGCTCATGAAACAGCTCTCTAGATGGGTCGACACGTCTGTGGGAAATAGCAAATGTGCGAAATGCCCCCCCCCGTTGCCAAACTGCTCTTGTCTCCTGTGCTCATGGCCACACCACATCTGCCTACTTCACCCTGAAGCATCCAGTTCTTCTTTGCTGACATGTCAACTACTGCAGGTAAAAAAAGGTTTCCGCTACATAAGTCATGGACGTCATAACTCATCAACCGGCTATTTTCAGCTAGCGCTCGCAATTTCCTCTAATGAATAGAAGACAAATTATTGATGCAGTCGGGGTTTCGCTGAATCGCATACACACCCACACGCAAAGCTTTGCTCTGGCTTATACGGTGGTCTTTCTGGGAATAGCCCTGTCTATGTGTGCTTTCTGAGGAGCTTGGGAAGGCTGTAGACTGGCATTCGCCAATTAAGCTGACGTCATTGCAGTGGCGAAAAGGCAAGAGAGCTGGCGCTCGTGCTCGTTCGATGCGAGCTCGCTGCTAGCTTGCTAAGCGCTGTTGGATGGATGGACGGCCGGGTAATCACGCCCACACACACGTAATGCTGTCAGGAAAGGATTACGAGTTGCAGCTGATGATTCCCATTTGGGCACGTCCACATGCGTGCCCATTCCAGCAAAGTATGACGTGATTGATGATCGGAAAGTGTTGAAAACGCGATGCTGACTGCTGCTGTGAGCGTATTCGTTTCATTTCGAAGAGAAGAACGTCTGAAGTGACGTTATCTCGAGCATAATGAGATTCCAAAGCGCCGCAGGCGATCGCCGCACTGCACACGCTCTCCATTCACTAGTGGTCGCGTTGTGGCGGAAACTGCCGCGTCATGCGATGCACATGCACACATGTTCCGAATGTGAAAGAAGGCAAACACACAGAGACAGCGCCAAATTAGCCTCGTGACAGCACATGAATGCAGTGACACCCAGCGCAACGCTAAAACTTATGCGACCAAACAACTTCCAGAACCTTCCTACGGTACCCCCTAGCTATAACTCATCCTCAGACCGATGGCACCCAAGCCATAGCAGAATCAAAGGAACCTCATAAAATACAGGGCACCAGGGCATGGCTCTCGAACTGAGCATCAGGTCTGAGCCAAAATAGACCCCAGCGGACGAACGGCGTCTTGTAGGAACTACCGTATGCTCAGACATACCCCCTCCCGACCTTAAGGTACTGCATTCATTCGTATCAGTACACTTCCTTATTGGCTAAACCATTCAGTCATGTGCATTCAAGCCGGTGATTATGTGCAGTGATTTATCGCTCTTGGTCTGAGGTTATGGCTTCCCTCAGCGGCAAAAACATATCTCATGAGTTTCGCAAGACAACTCCTCATTAAAGGATGTTAGCCTCAGCAGAGGATAAGGCTGATCCGGTATTTCTCAGGGGGGAGATGGGTTGCACAGAAAGTTTTTGATCAGAGTTTTATTACCGGAATGTTAAGTTATTTCGATGAGGGGACGGTTCGGTGATGAGGAGGGGGAACCCTTTGCACCGGCTTACGGGTCTCATTGTGATGAAACCAGTGAACCTTCGGGAAGTAGGTGCAAGCTGGACCAGCTATCATGACAAGACCTGTCAACTCTTGTAAGCTCATGAAACAGCTCTCAAGATGGGTCGGCGCGTCGATGGGAAGTAGCAAAACTGCAAAATGCCCCCACTCCCTCCCCTACAGCCGCCGAACCACTTGGACGAGTTGTGGCTAAAGCGCTCGAAGGCCATTCAGTGGCTGATCGCAACGTTGGGGTCACTTGACCATCGTGCCCTTCTCACTAACCTGTCCTTCCTATTGAGATTGTAAGGGGGTTGAGCGCACCAATGAAGAAGTGATTCCACCCATCGTCAAGTGACTCCACCCGCACGACGAGAGCACAATGTCTCTTCAGACGCAGACCTGTTCCGAGCAGTTGCGGTAGCCACAGTGCTTAGTGGCCGACCCAGCAATCTCAAAGACAGAAGTGCTCAGGGGCACTGAAGAGCACCCCGTGCGGGCTTTTGACACTCGTTTTTTCCCTACGACCATACACAAAACAAAGGGACGCTATGTCATTTAGTTAGAGAGAAGATGGTGGAGCAGCGGTTTCGTCTCAGGACACTTGTCAACCGTGAATTTTCCCTCTTCCTGTCCTTATTCTTCCTCCTTCCTTCTTTTCCGTCCTCCCTTCTGTCTTCCCTCCTCCTTTGGCTTCTCCCAACTGCTGGGCCGACAGATACGGTGAGGGAACCCTACCTCTGAACTCTCGCAGCGGAAGCATGTCTAGTTGACAGAAGCCCTGTAACCCAGCGGTTCTCCTCCTTGCCCCCCCCCCTTGCCCAAGATAGGCTATTTATTCCCGTGGAGAACGTTGCGTGAGCTAACGTCATAACGTGTGCCTATTTAACATACGGCTACTGATTTTCACATGGCGTCATACAAATTGGATTTTCCGCGTGGATTCTATTAATACATACTCCACCTACTCGATGAACGGTAGCTATTTCCGGGTTAATTAACTCGAGTACGATGACGCAATTGGGTGTCCATAGTGAGAGTTGCCCTTTTAAGCTGGTATCCCAGCTCCGGGAACAGCCTGCGCTATTGTTCTGGGCGCCTAATGAAGTTGTAGACGATTAGATTTAGTGCAACTATATCCTTTCGTTAAGTACCCTCTGGGGAAAAACGCATGGCTATGTATATCCTACATACCCAGCACTTCCCTAGCGATCGTCCCTGGCTCTGCCAAGTACTGAATTGTCAATTGGTAATGGCTAAACAGTCATGCTATTTGAACAGCTTTCATGGTCAAAGACTGAACGTCAGCCAGCTGCCATTGCAAAACAGAGCGTAACCCCGTGATTTCGAGGGGGATTTCTGTACAAACGAACAAACCTGGTCGTTGTTCGAGCCGAAATGATTGTCCAGGTAGGTCCTTAGTTTTTGCTCTTGGCTCATTACATCAGGGAAGTCGATGAAGAAACGAGAGCACATGTACCTGAAATAGTCAGAGATAACAAGAATTTTATCCCATTTGGGGACAAGTGGGAAGGGAGTGGGGTAGTGACAAGTGATGGCAATTACCAAGCGTTCCGGCAAGGAATAAAAGGGCTCGCGCTGAGTTTAGCCCTGCTTCTGCCCTAACAGGTAGCAGACCCCTAGAGGGGCCAAAGTTGCAGGTCCTTAAAACGCTGATAATTAGGCAGCAGACCTGTTTGGGGGAGGGGGAGGGCAGGGTCATAAATAGGTACAGACCCCTACAGGGCCCTACAAGGTGCAGACTTGTGTTAGGGTGTGGGCGTTGAGGGATGTCAGGGCCGATATATTAAGGCGGCCAGCTCCTCCTCCCCAGGGCCGGCAATTAAGCATAGGTAGCAGACTTTTTTTGGGGGGGGGGGTGGAGGGTTTTAATTGTGCATCAACCGTACGCCCGAAAATCATTGCATAGGCCGAAGGGCACTCAAAAAGCTGGTACGATTTTGAATGGAAGTAGGGTTCATGGCATATTCCCGAGGGCTTTCACCAGCCCCAAAAGCTTTTTTGAGCGTTAAAGGGACAAGTTTCTAGAAAATTCCGAATAGAAGCTTCTGAAAAACATCCCGTGGGCGTATACGCGCCCTAATTAGAACCACGCGACGCTTAGAAGCATAGGGTATCATCTATCATGGCACGAATGATGCCAATTAATTTGCGATAGAAAAGCGACCCTCATGTGTCTCACTTGATATCCCATGTAGGAAGAAACCCACACGCAAAAACGACATCAATATCCCCCCTTTCTCGCCCCGTCCGATTCACTCACCTCTCTAGTTGCCGGCATTTTGATGGCCGAGCTGCTTTATAGCCTCTTGTAAGTAGATGGCAATATTTAAGTAGACCACCACCACGGATTTCCTCAGGACGGCGAGTATCGATGAGCCGTTCGTGCAGATGAGACATTGCCTGGAATTAGGTTCTTTTTTAGGGCAGTCCGTGGGTGACACGGAGGGACACCATGATGTCAGCACGGCCTACCTACCTGATGTACATCACCAAACATGCTTTCAATGTAGACTTTTGGTTCAGGAGCATCGAAATCATCCAACAGTGAATCGAGGGTGATTTGGAACGAATCGACTGAGAATTCGAATTGTCGACGCATTTTGTCGACGAATTTCAGCTCAATACACCGTCCAAAATCGTTGTGTAGCGAGAACAACGACCAACGATCGTCCTCACCGGACACCTGAATGGACGAGTTGAACACTTAGAAAGTACGAGTTGTCGTGACCTAGCTGGATTATAAAACATCTGGGCCAGCATCCCAATGGAAGAATTTCACTTACCTTGACCATTTTGCCAATGTAGACATCTTTCAAGGTGTCAGCGTTGATTTTCGTTTTATTTGCGGACGGCATCATATCCATGATGGTGTCAAACACTGCCTCACGAACCTAGAATCGATAGATTAAATCAATTCGCAGGGTCTTATTCATGGCTAGCCGTGGTTTAAGCTGCTATGGCAGCTTTCTCGGAAAATTTGGCAACACTGCAGCGCTCCATTCACAGTGGAACGACTCGGCCTAGAGGGGCGAAAGGGTTTATCCTCCTGGGCTGCAGTGGTACCACCACAAAATACTGGCTAGCCCGACAAGCCGCTGTAGAGCACAAACCGCCTTTCCAAGGCCATGTGATCCTGGATGGTAGAAAGATCCTAGGCGCATCCCAATGTGAGCATTTTGAAGGCATTTGGGCACGATCTGAAGGGCCACTGGAACCGATGATACCTTCTTTCAAGCAATCTGATCGCCTGCACTCTCTAAGGCTAAGCGCCGTTGTTTCGACATCATCTCTCCTAGGGCGACAGCGCGACGCGCCAGGAGCCACACCATACGTCCAGGGCACGTCCTGCCGTTGGGGAAACTCTTTACAAGAAACGACTTGAAATTTCCTCTTCAGCACGACCCCTCTTTCCATCCCAATTCTTTTTCTTCCTTTTTTCTTTCGGGAGGGGAAGGGAAAATGGGACGTTATTGGACGGTCTCCAGTTTGCCCCAAAAACTGCCATCGAACGAAATGTGGGAGGCGGGGGGGGGGAGGGCAGGGGGGCTTTTGATGCTAACTGCTTGAGATCTGGTAACGTACCTTATCAAAACTATCCGAATTCTCCACCTCCATTGGGAAAATGAGATCAAGATCAGCGTATGAGAAATCGTCAGCAGAAGCGACATGCGATGCTGCACCTCCGTTGAGTTTCACTGATTTTGGCGGCATGCCAGCTTCTCTGAAAACAATTACTAGTCAAACAAATTCGTTTTATCAACTCTTTTCAGCTAAGTTTTCGTAAAGATGCGTTATCCGCGCGGGACTACCAATCTAGTGGGCTACGGTAACAAAATCTTTCGACTTCTGACTCTATCCCCCTTGAAGGCGCTCACGGAAGAACAACTACATCGTGCTCATTTCCGAAACTCAATACTTCCCTGAAAGGGGATAGCCTCGTAGGGACCACCCATAGCGATGCTTCCTTTTGTTTCTGAAGGACGTACGAGTTGTACTTTGGGGGGGGGGGTGCTAGCTCAATAGCTTATCTATCAAGTTAATTAAACTTTTTTATAAGTGTAAAAAAAGACCAAGTCAGCTGAGCGTTCTCATTCTAATATGGGATGGGAGGCTCGCCGCTCGTGAAACTCATCATCCTAATGTACCGAACCTCAAAGGCTCATAGCTCTCGCGCCATCTATTCTCATGCCAGGTTTACCCACATGGGCTCATTTTTTCCAGGTCTTGGGTTGTTCGGCCCCAGTACCTTACGCTACGAAACAGCACCTATTGCACTCTCCTGAAGGCCATCAATTATTCCAGCAGAAGAATATGAAGGGTAAGGTGCATGTACTTGAGTTATTCACCCATACTTCACTACACTTCACTGGTAATACCTCATTCCACCCACTGGAAATGACATCACTTGCGTGAGGAATCGAGAAAAGATGATAAATAAGGCTATATAAATCACTGCTATGGCGACGAGATTAACGGCGGGAGTCATTCATGGACTGTTCTAGAAAGGATTAGATTTATTTCCATCCATTCCAATAGAATAACGCCCAAGAATCCTCGCCCCTCTGTGCATATGCATGTTTACCCCGATGACGTCAACGCGAGCCTAGGCGCTTCTAGAAACGTCTCGCGAGGAAATCCATTACTCATGGTAATTAAGCAAGCGCCAAAGCTGCAAAGAAACAAACCATCGCAGATATGACTCTAACTAACCTGAGCTTTTCCCTCACACATGAGATGATATCGATAAGCCGGGCTGAAATCGTCGGGAAATTCCCTTTCCCATGGATTTCCACCGTCTCGTTCAGGACGGTACGTAGACGATCAATCTGAAAAAGCATACTATAAGCAAAGTTCGGAAATTTTAACGCTGATTAGCTATTTTTGGTCTGCGCCGTGCATTCCACTTGCATCTAGGAGTGCAATAGTATTTGGAAGGTGATTTGGGCTCTACAATGGACTGAAAGGCGATTGAAACGCGAGCTAATGTTTTTGTGGTAGTAACATCTTTGCCTGGAAGGATACGTTTACTGTTCCTGGCCCTCCAGACAAAGCTGGGACAAGGAGTCGACCTGAGAGCGATGAGTTAACCTAGTGCGAGCCCGTCCGAGACTTGAGCCCAGACTTCCGACGTTGACTAGTTTTTTTGGTTGCGCCAGGCATTTTACCACTTTCCATGACCGGAAAGGTGATTGTAAGATGATTTGGGCTCTACAACGGATTGGAAGGCCGGGCAGTGTTCTCGTAGTGGTACCACCTCCCCAAGAGGAGAAAGCCTCTTTTTTTTTCTCGCCAGCCGCCGATAAAGAATCGGCATGAGAACGATGACAGGCTCGCTTGACCCGTAGTCCGACACTTCAACCCTGGACTCTTCGCCCAGTAAGTGGCGTCACTTGACTCGCCCCTACCATGAAAAGGCATAAAATAGTGAACGTTGACGTTTAGCCCATAGTGTGAGGCGCTAAATTGTATTCTGTCAGACTCCATTCATCAAACGCTTGCCATTTCCGAGAAATAAATCGCATTGGGGTAACTCGTGAGCGACTCGGATAGCCCTACGTGGACCACCCATAGAGATGCCACCTTTTGTTTTTGTCGCGCCGACCACCATCAGTCTCCTTTGAGACCGCCGACGACGACGACGACGTCAGCGCATTAGGTGCCCCTGTGGATGGCGTCATCACCACTGAAGGAGGCTTAACGCTAAGAGGTTTCCTAAATCCGTTGCCTTCTCCACCGTTTACCATGGCCAGCCCACAACAGCCAAAAAGGATTGGTCTCCCATTCATGCGCGCTATTGTTGACGTCAGAACACAATCATCAACAGAAGTTGCACTTTCATTGCATGGTAAAGTGCGGGGGTGTGAGGCCACCCTCCGTGCCAGTCTGTGGGGAGGACAAATTGCAGTTTTTTGAGGTAGAAATGACGTTGGTGACTCCAAAGTTACTCAGTTAGCAGCAGCCAACTAGAAACTCGGCTCTCCTTTTGTCTCGTCGTGTCTGAATAAGCAAGCAGAGCCGAAGCCCTATAGACGAGGGGTTTTTTCGCCATCAACTAACGTCATTCCCCTTGTGCGACGTGTTGCGTTCATTAGCCAGATTACGGTATCCCTTGAATAGATGATATACAGCTCTGCACCTTTATTGCATTATTACATCAACCAAGGCAGTATTGAGTGGCAGAGCTAAGGCTATTGGAGGGGTTCAGAAGGGGCTTTTGGATGACGCATGTTGAATTTGAAGAAAAAAAGAAATTATGGCCCTTCCGCTTGGCTCCCTCAGCCCATTCTCCTCAGGAAGAAGGAGGGAGGGAAGTGGAGAGTAGAGAGGAGACGTCATTGCGCGTCATTGCCACAGGCGGTAATAACGGAGCGTTGAGGGAGAAATAAAGTGTGAATTACGCTTCATTGCAGCTGTTAAGTTATTTATGGGGATTTAATGAAATAGCATATTGGATAAGGACAACTCATATGCAACGCGCTCGGAACAAGCTGGCACGGGAGGGGCATTTACAAGAATTCTCGGGAAAATTAAAAAGGATTACCGTGATGGGAATCTTTCTTTTTCTATAGAGAAATTGGTTCCGGGCGCGTCGTACGCTAGGAATCCCCAACGAGGGGGTCGCATTCGATCGCTAGGAGGGAGGAAGGTCGTATATGGGATTGGGAAGAGTTTTGCGGTGAAGTAACTCCCCCCACCGCCTAACGGCAGTTTCCTTGGGGAAAAACTTGAGACTTATTTGAAAAGAAAACCCGGAGTACTGCAAGGAAGTAGGGGAAACATAGGCAGAGTAGGGTAGTTGATGGGGATCGTACAGGGGAAATTTCGAGAAGGAAGGGCGTATTCACAAAAATTCAAAAATTCGGCAGGACGTGCTGAGTCATCCAGACCAGAGCTTCCTCTCTCCTAGGCATGGAAGGAAGTCCTTGGCAATTAAAGTTTTGCAGAAAGCTTCATTTGTGCCCGCTAGCTTTCTTGCAAAATCGCGGGCCACTTACTAGGGACCCCAGAACGGACTTCAACTATTGGAAAATGAAGAGGGGGGCATTAGGTAACGACAGAAACGTTTCTTATGAACTTATCCTGAATAATACAGTTGAAACAAACGCCTTCAAATAAACAAAAGCGTGGCAGGTGCATTTGAGTTAGTGGGGCCCAGGCGGATGTTGTTTTTCGGCTCCAAGTTCATGATAAACATCAAACAAAGTGGGCAGGAAAAACGATAGGTAAAAAAACAGGCATGTAAAGTAGGTTAATTTGATCTTGATAGGATAGAAAAAAACTTTGGGGCCAGGGGGATGGTTGAGAAAACTTTGGGGTGCCCAACCGGGATGGTTGACTTGTCGGCTTAGGGGGTGGAAGGGCACCAATGGAAATTCGCGCGAAACTTAGATAAGGCCATCTCGGCAGGAACCTCCTGTAAAAACCACCTCACGATTTTTCTTTCCGTTTAGCTGAATAATGAAAATTCCTTGCGCATTGGTGGTGTTGGAGCAGGAGGAACGTCCCCGCGATCTTACGAAAAATTTTTATTAAAAATTACACCCCCCCCCCTCAACGATCCCTCCATCTTTTTTGGTAAGGACTTGAAAAATTTTCTTATATGTGTCCGCTGTCCTAAGCTATCTCCTTCCGAAATTTTCCCTTCATTCGGGACTTGCTTTTACCAGGTTTCCCAAGAGCTTTTTCCCTCAGAAAGCCTCTTCAGTCTTGTTCCAAAGAAGAATGGCAGTCGAACGACTTTGAAAGAAGGGGGGTACGGCCGGGTGAAATTCAAAAACAAATAAGGATATTTGAAGAAGAAATAAAGCGGTAATGCTATCCCATATTAATTTTAGCCTTGGGAGAGGCCCTCTCAAACCCTTCCGAGAGTTGCACCGCGCTTTTTCGAATCCTTGAAGGTCGAAAAGCCTTCCACCGTCTTTGGAAGAATTGGGCAGGAAATTTGTTCGCGTTCTTGCTAGGGGAATTACCCAGAAAACCAATCTGGCGATCCAGAGAACGGCCATGTAGGAGTTGCTTTGGCCAAAAGATGGCAAGTGGACGGAGCGATGACTATGAAATAAACTCGCAGTGTGAGCTTTATAAGAGAGAAGCAAACTGTTTCAAACCCAAAGGGCTTACCAAGGAAAGGCGGGAATTCTAGGCCAGGGGGATCTTTGGTCTAGGATAAATGGGCGTTCGCTGAGGGAGGTTTTCGCCGAACGTTGCCAAAACGGATTGTGCCGGGAATTTTTCGAAAAAGAGAGGAGTGTGTGAGAGAAAATTTTTCCCGTTCCCAAAGAGAGGAACTGTAGGCCTCTCCGTGGGTGGCATTTCCCTCTGGAAAATTGAAGGTAGTGAGATGGTAAAGATGGACTTCGTGGTCGGAGGGGGTCGTATTAGAGGCAGCGCTGAACTCATAACCGTGACTGTGGCTATGAACTGCCCTTTCATATCAACAGCCCAGATAGTTCGACAAACAAGCGCCATAGAAAGCAGAGAGCCGGGAAGCGAAACGAAGAAGAGCTTTTGGCGCTGCGGCTTGGTGGGGGCACCGGATGGCCGTGGAGACCTGAGAATTCCTGTCCTTGAACTGGCTCACACGTGCCATTTCTCAGCTTTACAAGAGTTCACAAGTCTTACCAAAAAGAGACCTGTCATGATCTAGCAAAAGGAACTAACAAAGCTGCAATATGCCCCCTCTTAGTCATACAGCGCAGGAACCTATTTTAGTCTTGGTCTCTTCCCCTCCTCTACCAGCTCATACTCGTCATGTCGTGAAAGTGTGGCATATTTAAACGAGCACTGAGAAAGGAATGTCGATGTTCATTGAAAAAAGCCGACAACGTCACGAACGCAATCAATTTCAAAGGTGCAGTTATGTGAGTGGAAATGTAAGAATTTTAGAGTAAAAAGTAACAAGTACAGAATGAAGTCGGACTCGTTACCTGCTTTCGCGTGAGTTCTGTCATACTCGCGACATATGGTCCCTCGTTCTTCATACTTCTCGATGAACTGCTGTGCGAATGAGGGGCCGCGGTCAGCTGAAATAATCAGCTGATGAGCAACAAATCAACTGAAATGAATAAAATGGATGAACGGATGAACGGATGAACGAAAGACAAGAGAACAGGCATTCCGGGATGTTCTTTGCTCTTTTTAACCATTCCAACGAAACAGATTTTGGCCATCGGCGTGATCGGATTAAACACGGATTTTCCGGCACCCCCAATTACGGTAGTTAGGCTGAGAGACAATCGGCGGCCGGGCTGGGTCAGAAGCGTGGGCTAAATGAACATAAGGGTGCTTTTATGGAGACAATAGTAGTGTGTAGTCGATGACGGTGATAAAAACTATATGGAAAGAACAATATTGAAATATTTGAACATCGGTGGGAGGGGCGAATATCAACAACACCACCACCACCAACTAAGGCGAAATCAATTGGGATGGGAGGGACATGGTGTGGCTGGTAGAGCCACATCTGTGATGGCAGTGCTGAGCACAAAAGCGGAATAAGCCTGGAAAAACAACAGTAGACTAAATACTAGTATGGAATAGGAAATCCATTAGAAGAGATAGGCTCAGGGATCCAGAGCTTAGAGGTTTTCCACAGTTCTTTCGGGCTTTTACGTCGTTGTATTACGAAAACGGGCGCAGTCTGGCTTGGAGGGGGCATAGAGTTGCATTCAACTGAGCCTTTTCGGGTCACCCTTGTAAGGACCTGTGAACTCCCGTGAACAAAATGGCTCATTTACAGACAGAACTCTACAGGTCGAACCAAAGAGAAACTCGTTAGTCAACATGAATCAACAGCAAGAACTAGGGAAGGTGCAAAATGGCCCCTCCAAGCCGGAAAGCGCCTAAAAATCGTAGATATTAGCATTCTCCGAAAGTCACTTAACGACTTTGTGAAAGAAATCAAATTAGAAAGATGAAATAAAAACGCAAGTGGGAGCAGATTACGGTATCGATTCAGCCATTTAAAGTCCGAAAAGACCATGTACAGAAGGCAAGAAGGCATTTGCATAAAATTATCGAACACAACAGAAAACTGATGGTTTCGCCAGTGAAAAGGAAATCGGTGCAATCGAAAATGCAAACAAGTCATAACAGAAGAGAAGATTGCACCGGCGGTGCTAATGGATGGCAGAAAATTCTCCAAAAACGGCTCAAAATTACATAGAGTGCCAGTAAAAAGAAAATGGGACAGTTCGGCGACGTGGGAGAGGGGGGGGGGCATTTTGTACTTTGCTACTTCCTATCGACATGTCGAGATGTCAAGTAAAGGTCTGTAAAATCTTGTGAAGCCACAATGACTCCAGTAAAGTTCGTACTGTCAACTCTTGTAAAGAGTACCTGTCAAAACTTGTAAAGCAATTGAACCGTGGCTTGACGAGCTTGCTCCAACTTCACAAGCGTTCACAGGTTTCATTAGGGTGAAACTTGTGAATCGGATGCAAAATGCCCCCCCCCATCGCCGAACTGCGCCGGGTAGAGGGCTGGGTAAAAGCAGGTGAAAAATAAAAGTTTTTAGAGACTATCATTTTCGGAAGGATTAGAGCACCACGCGGGCGCAGCAATTGTTGTAAGTTGGTGATAAGGCCTTATCAGTGATATGATGCAAAGGAATCGAACTACCGACCGTACGATCAAAAATCGTTCACTTACCCCTCTTGGCCATTGTGATACAAGACGTTTTCTCGTCGATGAATGCATACAGCAGCTGTCAATCAGTTCAGACGTGGGGTTGTCACGTCTTCAGCAGAAGCAGCGCTCAGTTGAACGACGACGATGTGGGGATTCAGAATCGCCAATGACGACCACTCCTTCTTCTGACGACGACGATCAATGACGGGACGGCGTCGACTTGCTCCGCCCACCCTCATGACGATGACGACGATCCCCCGGCTGCTACGTCCCGCCTTTACCCCCTCCCTGATAGGCAAGTCTCCACAATTTTAGCGTTATCTCGTCGCTCTCAGCTGCATGCGTTGAGCTCAGCTCATGCTCTATCCACTGTCTTCTTGCAGTCGACACCACATATCGTCGAGCTCAGCTGAAGCCTCTCATGCCTTCAATGGCTTGCCAAACCTCTCCAATCTCCACACACTCTTCACATCCCCTGCGGGCTGCTGCTCGGCTGCTACCCACGCAATTTGACGTCATTTTGTTGTCGGTCAAAAATGATGTCATTCTCAAAGAGAGGGGGCGCGGCTAATGGCTCAATGACGTGAGTGCTGGCTTCATGCCAAATCGTTACTAGTTAGACAAACAGCATATGGTGCCTTCAATGGTACATTTGCGACACTAATGGCCAACGATGTAACGAAGGGGTACTGCACGGCGATGACGTGACGGCCGTTGTCCAGAGCTTTCCGCACGCAGAACGATGACGTTTCCCGGATAATTGGATTTCCCATGCAGAAGTGGTGGGGAATGGAAAAACCTAGAAACTTCTAGTAGCTCGAAAAAATGTCTACAGCGACAGTATTACTGTAATCTGCGAGCTGACTCAGTTATAACACGCTCTAAGAAAAAAAGCGGTTTCTAAAGAATCTCTAAGAAAAAAAAACAGTTCCCAAAGAATCCCAACCAGGGTACATCCTCTCGCTTGGAGGAATTCTACTAACGACCCCCTTTCCCTCCCCTTCAAAATTTCCTCCCTGGTGTGACCCTTACCCCTTCCCATTGTCTTATCCTACCTGTTGTCTTCCTAGGCTCTCAATTTTCTACTACTTGATCCGAATTCTCCACGAGTTTCCCAGTTTTCTCCGGAAAAACGGCCGGTAGGAAGAGGGAAAGGAGGAAAGCGA
>MU913129.1:20576-33411 GCA_036418165.1 Cooperia oncophora
TGTGACGCCGTTATCGATTTTGGTGAAGAAGGGTGTGACGCCGAATCGGCGCCTAATGGCGCCAAGTTGGCGCCTATTGGCGCCGCCATCGTCGAAAACGAATGTGATACTCGTGATTATGACGTCGAATTACCCTTATAGACGAAGCTACCAAAAAAATTTTTTTGAGTTTCTGGGGTAGTGGATAATGAGGCTAGGTTTTCAATATTTTGCCTGCTAGCTCATTTTCATTTTGACACTACCACAAAAGAAATCACCAAAAAGAACTATCATAATGTAGAGGTCAGTTTCAAAAGCAGGGTGTTTAATGAAATACCCTTCAACAGGAATCTTCAATTCACGTACTGTCAGAGAGATACTACTCAGCGATAAGGGGAGGGAGAGTGAATTCACTGAATCAGAAATTTATAAGTACAACAACACATTGGCTAGCAAGGTGTGCAATTACAACAAAGTGTTGAAAGATCTCGACAATGAAAAATTGAAGCAGATACTTAACAACGATTGCATATGTACTACAAATACAGTACAAGAATATGTGGATAAAGACTTATGGGCACATTATAACAGGAAATGTAAATCTTATAAAAGAAGAGAGTTTCAGGGCATTGCTGCACAAAGGAACAAAATATAGATTAGACACAGGTATAACAAGACGGCAAGTTAAGGGAGTTTGAGGATACACTCGTCAAAGACCTGAATTATTTCAAATATAAATATAAAGCTAGCAGTCAAAAAATTAATCTATTACAGAAGCATTCCGTTTATGTTACCATGACAAAGTTGAAACCTCTACTGACAAAGGTTAATATTGAAAATATAGGAGAACGCATACCTTGCAACTTAAAAAGCAGTATCAGGACAAATACATTTCTTGTCCTCTTGACAAGGCAAATAATAACTATGGCATTATTTATAATAACTATGGCAACTTTGATAAGTATTTATTGATACTGAAGCACAAATTCCTTTGTGTAAAGAATAATATCAATATATCCATTGATGCAGAAATACCTACTATATATGCCTTACCAAAGCTACATAAGAATCCAGTCAAATTCAGATACATCACAGGTGCACATAGCAGTAGTGTCAAGCCCTTGGCCCAGGAACTACGCATAGTTTTCACACATCTCAAAATCACTTTATTAGTTATGCCAAAGTGAAACAAAAATCGTAACAGGACAATTAAAAGACACTGCTCCATCAGTAATATTAATATAAGTCAAGAACAAACATGTTCACAAATTAGAGCATGATCTCATTATTAATAAAATGCAAGAACTTCTTAACATTTGCTTCAAGAATGCCAACAGATCCTTGATTGCCACTAATGGTTACCATGTTTTCTATACAGATGGTAAAGAAATCAAGAACAACTACAGATATTACAAATCCAGCGATTTAGTATACCTAACCGACTATCTGTTACGTAACAGTTTATATCTTCAAAAATAATAAATTATAACTAAACTAATAAACAAATAGTACTTTTAAACAGACTAAAGGTGTCCCACAGGGTGGCAGTTTTGGTCCACTACTGGCAGATCTTACGCTTTCTGTCATGGACTGCTATGCAAAATCCAAAAAGTTCAGTAATAGTAAGCTGTTCATTCCATATAGATATATGGACGATTTGCTTGTTGTTCACAACCAAACTGATAGCTGATGTGGATGAACAACTTTCTGAAGTTTATAAAAATACCCTTCAATTGAAAAAACTCATATGAGTGAAGTTTCTAGCAATTATTTAGATCTAACAATCAATATTACTAACGGTAAAATTAGTACTAAGTTGTATAATAAAACGGATGATTTTAGCTTCAATGTAATCAGATTTCCATATAGTGACACAAACATTTCCCTTATCAACAAAGCCTCTGTTATATATACGGAAACGTTGAGGTTAGCAAACACTTGTTCGTTCTTCAATATATTCGTAAGCAAAATAACGGATATGGTCACGACACTTTTGAAAATGGCTACGAAGAAGAGTTTATTATTACTAGCATTGTTAAATGTATTTACAGAAATAAATTTATAAGTTACAAATACTCAATTGCAAATAACTATAAAAAGATAAGTAGGCTAGGTTAAAGGTTTTCTCATTGGCAGCGGTGTTCAACACTAATTCTCTTTTTACCACATTTGTTTTTGTTTTACTTTTGTTTTACCTTTGTAATTGTTTCAACGGAGTTATACCCAATATTCCCTTAGTTAACCTATAAGTACATCCAAATTCCCTTATACACGTGTTTTTTGCACACTTTACGTATATCTTTCCTTTATTTATTCTATCCCATTCCTTTAACCTTATATTTATTGCATGGTTTTTGCATGTGCACCTTTTTTCACTTCTCCCATTTTACTCTTCGCCCTACAATGATGGTTCGTCTGAGGGATAATAGGCGAAACGGACCATCTGTGTTTTGAAGTGTTTTCTTCTTCCAATATTCTTTTCTGTTTGTTTTCGATAGTACTAATTGAATAGTGTCCAAATAAGTGCCTGCATGGACGAAAACCACGTAGTATCAAAAGTTATAACTTTCCACCAACTCTGCGTAGAATTGCGCTCTTGGTGGCTCAGAAGATTGTCTAACGGTGACTCATCAAAAACATCTTTTGAACTAGCGGGGAATTGAGAAAACTCTAGGGCTTCTCGAAAGAGGAAATTTTGGGCGCTCTAATAGCGTTTCTGATTTTGCAAAAGATTGCGTTCGAAAGAAGTTATTCTCGTCTGAAGCATGAAAAACCCGCTCGCGATTTACCACTAATGCATCCGTAATCCATCAGAAATGTTACACGAACGTGGAAAGACGAGTAAGTAGGAAACGCAACAGTAGAGACATGGCTTCAACATGTCGCCTTCACTTTCACAAAAGCCCCAGACCTTAAAAGCTATCTCCCCCAGCAAAAGCCCGCGATCTCACCGTCCAACAGATCTGCTCCACCGCTAATTTGCCATGGAATCATAACGCGGCCGCAAGCGCTTGCGAGTCGTTACGTATCTAATCCTTCTCGTCAGAGCAAACAGTTAGAGTCGGAAAGGGGAAGGGAGAGGATAGTCTCATGATCCCTTTCCGGGAGGAGGGTCGTTCTGACACCGTCATTTCACACATCGCGATGCTGTACCCTGTCTGGGGAGGCTGAAGAAAGAGAGAACACTAGGTTTATCATTTCAGTTTCGATGACGAAAGTTTGCATTCCTGCTACTGCTAAATAGTTACTAGTGTTTAATGAATCGAGATCTCTTGTCTGAACATAAATGTTCGCATCTCTTGCCCAAAAAACGGAAAGAGCTCTTTCCCGTCCCAGTGAAAAGTCTACGAGTTCACGAGCACGCAACGGAGATGGAGTACACTTCTGTGGTCTAGTGCTTTGGAAGAAGCAACGGACCGTCTCGGATACGTTCCACGATCTGTGAGTAGCCAGCTAATGGGAGTTGAGAGGATGTGAGAGAAACAAGTTAAACAAATGATCGTAGAAGCCATGGATGACTCACGTCAGTCCAAGAATTACATCCTTTGCAGTGTCTCTAGCCTGCAGGCTGGTATTTCTTGCCATGGGAGAGCTGCCTCTTCTCGAGGAGTAGAGCCGGTAGAGGGGGGAAAGCTCTGCTCAGTAGTTACGGCTGGTTGCGGCTTTCGCAATCGACATTTTGACTAATCGGCCAGTGTCAATGGTTTCCATGGCTTATTTCTCTGCATTCAAAATCCCTCTCCGCGAATTTTAACAGCAGAGTGACATTATGGATGCAACAAAAAAACTATGGGAACCATTGACTATGGCTGGTCGCTGGAAAGTACAGCATATGATGCCAATATCACGCATATGACGCTCATTACAATGAAGAGTGAGGTGCAAAGTGGCACGCGGCGTGTTCTCGTAACAGGCATCCAGCAACTTGGGAAAAAAGTAAAAACAAACAACGAGTTTTGACTGCTGGTTAATGCTGAAAAGTGTTTAGAGTGTTCATCTTTTCATTTGTGAATTTCTCTTCACATTTTTTGTTTCAACTTGTTAGTATTTCGCACCTTTCCACTGAATTAAACAGCTGTAATGACGTATTCTAGCAAAGCTATCGCCAATTTTCACACAATGGCTGCACTAAACGGAAAAGGTACGGACTCTCAACCGCACCAAAATTCACCCACTAGCAGCGGAAAACCACGCAGGGGACATCATTGTTTGGTATTTCAGTAGCCTCCGTAAGACCCCCGCCCCTAAAAGATGGCTCAAAGCAACCACCTCCCCCCTCCTTTCCAGTCCCCTCCTCTGATCGAACTGGCGAGGAGGGGGGTATATTGGATATATTGTGCACCTAAAAGGGGAACGGGAAACCAAGCCTGGCCTGAAGGAAATCTTCCCTTTTTCTCAGTTTCAGCCTCAGCAGAGCGCCAAATAGCACTGGTATGGAGAAATGATGTCACACTCGTGATCAGGACATCGAATAACATCGATAGACAAAGTTTCAGCATAAGTTTTTTTTTGAGTTTTGGCGTAGGAATAGTTCTATAGCGCCCCAGTTCCGTGCCCTGGTTTCGAGTGAATCGTCGTCTTAAGAGGCCTGATCGTGTTTCAAGGATTAGATTACGCTCTAACCCACCAAGCGCCTCTTCAACCCTAGCGGTTCCGATCTATAATCCTCGTAAGGCACAAAACAAGTTGAGAACATTTTTTTAGATTTTCCCCAACTTCTTACCAGTTTTTCCGAAATTTCACAAAAATTTTCGTACTTCCCCCAAAATTTTGCTATCGAGCGGGAGGGGGAGGAAGTATTCAGGGGGGACCAATAAAAAAAGACACTTTCCTTCCTCGACTTTCGAGGCGATATAAGTTACACTTTATTAAATTCTGATTGGACATTTCCACCATCATATTCAACAACACATTGTACACTATCACGATACTCCGCCACAGCCTTCTGGACGAGCGCCATCGAGAGATTCTGCCACGCGACCGTGATTCGGTGCCTGAGTTCAGCGAGGTCCTTGATTTCATTTTCTTTTCAGATTTCAGCCACCTTTTTGAGTTTCGCAAGATCCCGGTAATCAAGGGGAATTTGGTCAGTTGATACACTTAAATATTCCGTCTTTATCAGGTTCTGAACGCCCTTTGATTCCACGAGCTAGCACCCAATCCTGTAGTAGTATGGAGTTTCCAAGATGGTACATGCGACGAAATGAGGGGCAGAGTCAGTGTTCACTTTCAGTCCGGGGTCAGCGAAGAAAATATCGATTTTCCCATTCCAGGAACTTCCGATTCACACCACCAAGCCGCGCCTTGGCGACTGCGGCGAGAATATATCCTGGACCATAGCGACTTTGTCGGAGCTGCTCGATGTTGGAGGTCTTCCAGTTTTAGAGCGCAATCCCCTGGTAGCTGTCCATAAAATGACCCCATACAAGAGGTTTCGCAGCTGTTCGGAGGTGACGTGAATTCCATAGGCTTTATAGAGGTCCCTTTATAAACCCTACCGAACCGACCGGTTTCATTGGAAGAAGAGCATGATCAGCAACAAATAGAGTGATATTGAGTGTTGTGATAGCCATATAAAAGGGTCGGTTGCTATACAATAAACACTTTCTCATCTTCTTAGTCCCTATCGGCAATCCACACCCCAACGAATCGCCACATCTGGTGCATCGGTGTTCAAGGAGCCTAGAAAGCGGAAGAAAGACGAAACCAAGGCGAAGTCAAGAAGTCCACAAGAAGAATTCAAAAGGGGACAACAAGTGCGGACAGAGCTCCGTAAGTCACTTGAAAATGTCAATCTGTTTAGCAAACCGCCAGGGACTTCTACGGGAACAACAAATAGACTAGCCTCTCTTCTGCGGAGTGCAACAAATTTTCTCACAGTACGACCGGACGAAGGAGTAGGACAAGAAGATCGCCACGCTCTCAGAAAGAGGACCAAGGAAAGTCAGAACAGCAATCGAACTGCAATCGGACAAGGTAGAGATAGCCAATCTCATTTCTAATAAGCTTATAAGCCAATCTCATTTGTAATAAGCTTATAACACAATTATAAGCAAAGAAAAGCAAACATTGGGAAAGGAATACACTCCACAGCACAGATGATCCGTTTCGCTCGGTATCGCAGACGAATCATCATTGTCTAGCCAACCCCCGAGCTCGTCAGTGCGACAGGTTGAAGACATGAGGACATGGACTACATAGGGGAAGGTGTTGAGAAATAGGATAAAACGAGAGAGAATGTAAAAGTTAAAGAGGTTACATGCAAAGTTAATGCTATCAAGAAGATAATGATAAATTACGCATAGTAATCCAAGAGGGATATAACATGATGTTGGATTGTTAATAGGTTAGACCTACTGAGAGAAGTAGAGTATAAAACAATGTCCAAGCGGATTACATAAATAAAATGAAAAAAGCGCTAAGAGGAAGAGAAATTAGTGTTAACACCACTGCAAATGAGAATACCTGTCACTAGTCTCTTTATCTTTCTATAGTTATTTGCGATTGAGTATTTGTAACTTATAAATTTATTTTTGTAAATACATTTCACAATGCTAGTAACAATAAAATCTTCTTCGTAGCCATTTTTCAAGAGTGTTGTGACCATATCCGTTATTTTGCTAACGAAAACATTGAAGAACGAACAAGTGTTCGCTAGCCTCAAAGTTTCCGTATATATGACAGAGGATTTGTTAATAAGGGAAATGTTTGTGTCACTATACGGAAATCTTATTACATTGAAGCTAAAATCATCCGTTTTATTATACAGCTTAGTACTAATTTTACCGTTAGTAATATTAATTGTTAAATCTAAATAATTGCTTGAAACTTCACTATTATGAGTTTTTTTCAATTGAAGGGTATTTTGGTAAACTTGAGAAAGTTGTTCATCCACATCATCATCAGTTTGGTTATGCACAACAAGCAAATCATCCATATATCTATATGGAATGAACACCTTACTTTTATCAAACTTTTTAGTTTTAGCATAGTCATACTCCATGACAGAAAGCGTAAGATCTGCCAGTAGTGGACTAAAATTGCCTCCTTGTGGGACACCTTTAGTTTGCTTAAACGTATTATTAGCAAAGAGACAAAAACTGTTACGTAAAAGATAGTCAATAAAGTAAACTAAATCGCTGGATTTGTAATATCTGTAGTTGTTCTTAAATTCTTTACCATTTGTATAGAAAACATGGTAACCATTAGTGGCAATAAAGGATCTGTCGGCATTTTTGAAGCATATGTTAAGAAGTTCTTGCATTTTCTTTACAATAAGGTCATGTTCTAAATTTGTGAACATGTCCGTGAAATCCGCAGTGTAAATTCTGAGATTGTCGAAAGTGATGTTGTGTAGTTCTTGACTTATATTAATATTACTTATAGACCAGTATGTCTTGATAGTCCTGTTGCGGTTCTGTATTACTCTGGCGGGGCCGGGGGTAGTTGATAAACGTGATATTTTTGAGATGTGTGACAGTTTAGAATTAATGCGTAATTCTTGGGCCAAAGGCTTAACACTAACTGCTATGTGCACCTGTGATGTATCTGAATTTAACTGGATTCTTATGTAGCTTTGGTAAGGCATATATAGTAGGTATTTCTGCATCAATGGATATATTGATATTATTCTTTACACAAAGGAATTTATGCTTCCAATATTAAAGAATACTTGTTAGTATGAGGCATTAATTCATATGTGTTATTACATCGCCTTTCCACCTGGAACAACTGTGTGCTTAGCGAAGCATCATAAGAAATGCCAATTTCACTGCATCTACTGTTTGAAAGGTTAGAAGCTTCTTGCAGATGATGCCATAGTTATTATTTGCTTTGTCGAGAGGACAGAACACGTATTTTTCTTGATATTGTTTGATCAAGTTGTAAGGTATGTGTTCTCCTACATTTTCAATATTAGCCTTTGTAAGTAGAGGTTTAACTTTGTCATGGTAACATGTACGAAAATGTTTCTGTAATAGAATAACCTTGTGATTGTTAGCTTTTGTAATTTAGCGATTTCATATAATGTCAATATCAACGTATGATGGAGTGTATCTCAAACACCAATTTTAACTTCCTGTCTTGTTATGCCTGTGTCTGAACGATATTTAGTCCCTTTACTCAGTAGTCTTCTGAAACTCTCTTCTTTTATAAGATTTACATTCCCTGTGATAACGTGTTTATAATTTTTATCCACATATTCTTGTACTGTATTTGTAGTACATATACAATCGTTGTTGAGTATTTGCTTCAATTTTTCGTTGTCGAGATCTTTCAACACTTTGTTGTAATTGCAAATTTTGCTAGCCATTGTGTTGTTGTACTTATAAATAATTCTAATTGGGGTGAAATCACCAATCCTTCCATTTATCGCTGAGTAGTATTATCGTAAACAGTACGTGAATTGAAGATTCTGTTGAAGGGTATTTCATTGAATACTCTGCTCTTGAAACTGACCTCTACGTTATGATATTTCTTTCTGGTGACTTCTTTTGTGGTAGTGTCAAAATGAAAATGAGCTAGCAGGCAAAATATTAAGTACCTAGTCTTATTATTTACGCTCTGTAAGAAGTCTGCGGACATGGAGAGCTCAATAAGTTTCTTAATTTCTTCTTTACGCAGACTCTTGAGCATTCTGTAGTACTGAACAGGTTTGAGTGTTTCATTATTACTCGTTATCTCTGCTATAATATTGTCGTATGTGTTTATTTTACTCTTTTTTAGTGCTTCTTTTTCCTCTATTTATCCTTTGTTTTGTAATTTTAAGAGAGAAGAAGGGATGATTGCCCTTGTACATGAGAGGATTATCTATATTTGTAATGTTTCCATATCCCTTTATGTTATCATTCAGCCCAAAGGGATATGCTGTCATCAGAAGTCTGATCCAAAAGAGTTCTTTTTCTATTAATGTGGTTTTATCATTAGACTTCATACAGTCCAGTACTTGTACCGTTATACCTCTATCACACGTTTCCGTAGAAGTGATTATATAACGTTTGTAGTAGCTTTATGTGAAATATATTTAGAAAGACTGTTCTCCGATCTCTTTCTTTAATTTTCCTTAGTGCATTGCTCTACAATATGTATCCAGCACAAGCCCATATTGCATGTCAAACAGTTATAACTACTATTGTTTCAGCGCTTACAATATCTGCAGTCTGCGTTCTTTATATGTGTTGATATATAGGTTTGTAACGTTTGATACAATGTAGTTATCTGTATTAGTTATCTCACATGTTCTGCACTTTCTTTTACATTTGCAACCCTTGTTATCCTGGTTACCGAAAGTCACGTTTAGTGTTTGAAGTTTTATTGCCGCCACCCCTTACTCTTGTGTGAACCGGGTGTGGATTAGATAAATTTTGTTAGCGCGGCTGATTTTCCGCGATGTTTTGAACCTATAGATCTAAGCGCATGAGCGGTCAACCCATACGCAGAGAGGAGACTTCCCGAAGGTTCGGCAGGGCTGCTGCCCAGGGGATGGCTCTCCCTGCAAGAACTACCAGCGCTGGGGGCGCCAAAAACTGTCCACCTCGTTGCGCCGTTTTTGACCGTTGTATAACCCCGATGCAGCGCTAGTCCTCTATTTTTGAAGAGGGTATGGCCGCCTCCTTTTTTGAAAGAGGCAATGGCTCCTCTGTGTGTTAATAGATAGTGGTGTAAGAAGGTATGGGACATGTTAAAACAAAACAAAAATGATAAAACAAAACTAGAATAAGAAAAAAAAAGGAAAAACGCGCAGGGCCAAATATTAATAAACAAGGATAGCAAATGCAACGAAAATCATCTATAGCCTAGGCTGAAACGTAACACATGCGTTCACATATGTGCACAACCTTGATATATGCAAGAGTTTTGGGGTTCATTTTTATATAAACTGTGAAAAATGTAGTTAACTGGAGTCCGTTTTGAAACAAAAGGAACAGTCTGAAAGCAGATAGGTGTGAGGAGACGTCAACTGACGCAAGAGGACCACTGGTCCCATTGAACACCATGGGTGCAATCAAAGAACGACCACTGGCCGCGTATCGGACCACTGGTCCGAATAAAGCACCATGGGTGCCAGAGGCAATTGCCTCTAATGAAAGGTAAGCGAAGGAGTGTGGTATGTAGTAAACAACTCAAAAATCTAATTAGCTTTACGTCGAAACGCCAAAGGGTTCACCACTAAGCTCAGGAAGTCGCTGGGGAGTGGCCTGACATAAAGATTGAATAAGCGGAAAAACAGAACAGGGCCACACGTTTTGAAGGCCTTCAGGATAAGGTTAGCTCGAGAACTTGCTTTTGCTGCCAGATCGCGTATGAAGTTACCAAAATATAGGGTATCGCTAAAACAACACTAAGATCACGTATTTGCTTAACTCGAACCAGTCGTTTTCCGCCTATAGTAAATGGAAACCCTAGATGACTCCCTTCTTGGCCCATAATCGCAGTTTTTGAACAGAAATGTCTAAGTCCCACTGCTTGGACCAGCGCTCGACACAGTCTAGAGCATCTTGCAGCTTATGACAGTCGTTGATGGTAAAAAGTTTCAAGTCATCAGCGTATAAACTGCAGAAAGTACCGACGGTATAATGTTGGCAGGTCATTTACATATAGAATGAACATAAGCGGCCCAATGCACGTGCCTTGAGGCCACGCCACTCGGCGTGTTATATACGCAGGATTGAGACCGATTAATAAGAACTGAGGAGACGGCCGCACGGCTCCAACTTGTTGAGCAGCAGAGGAACAGATGCAGAATCGAAGGCCTTGGCATAATCTATAAAACATACTGGTACGAAATTCCCCTTATCGACTTCTCTTTGCCAAATGGGGACCGTAGACATCAGAGCCGACATAGTAGATCTACGCCTAAGAAACCCGTGCTGGTTTTCGCGAGCTTGTTCTCCATTACGTAGCTAGTAATTTTTCGGCAAAGAATACGCTCCATAGCTTCACTAGTAGAACTTGTTAGGCATATAGGCCTGTAATTCGCCACAGATTTCTTACAACCTTTTTTGTAGGCCTGACTAGTCCGACGTGACTGCAGTGCTAATCTCTTTTCCACAAGTAGTTGGTGACGCAGGAGTGCGCGTTTGAGTCTCCTTGTGCACGTAGCTAGCTTGTGATTGGGGTATTTTTCACTTTTTTCTCTATTGCTTGCAAGCGGTAAATGTTTATCTATTAGTTTGTGGCATATGTTTAGGAATTCTGTGTAAAAAAATGTTAGAGCCACTAGAAGAAGAGTTTAATGCAATCCATCCGATCATGGAAAGCACAGACATAATCACACGTGGAAAGCAGCGATACAATTTATTTGGCTGTACGGGAATGGATGCAATATTAAATTCGACACCGCTGTGATCAGATGTACCGAAGGGGGAGGGGGAAGATGCACAAGGCCTCAACAACCATTGGATCCGAGACCAGGAATGACATCCAGAATACTGAGGCCATGAAAGGAACTGGTAGTTATTTGTTCTAGGTCGAATGATTTAGCAAATATGAGGAAAGAAAAAGAGACGGAATGGAGACATTTCCTCTGCGAGTCGGACTGCCCCAATCAATCAATGGAAAATTAAAAACCCGAGAATAATAATATGAGCATTAAACTCGTTGAATAATTGAAGGTCACGGCGAAACATGATGGGTTCCGATGGGCAAGGAGTAATATAAGCTTGTCATTATGAGAACAAAACCCCAGCGCCAATGTTTGTATTAAAGTTCCCAAGCCATTTTTTGATGATAAGTGGTGGGGAACGTTTTTATGGATTAAGGGCAGAAACCGCCAACTCTACTGCTTTCACGATCACAGCGATATACCTCATACCTAGAGTCGTAACTTAAAGTGGCATCATGTATCGAGTTGGGCTTGCACCAGCTTTCAGTAACAAACACAGCTCGAGGCATCTGCCGAAGTAGGAAGTATAGGTCAGGAATCTTATTTACAATAGAACGTGCATTGATTAACAGAGAATAAGGGAAAATTCCCGGATCATAGTATTCGGTAACGCAGATGTTCGGGAAATTTTATTCTCGTTGTTCGATCTGATCCCTTTGGGCATGGCGTGAAGGTGGGTCGTGTTGCAGAGGCTGGGAGGAGGCGCGATCAATGCCCTTGACAGCTAGGTTAGGGTTCCTTAGCTTGTGTGCTGAGGTCACGGCCACGTATGCCAGCTCACCTTCTTCTCTTTTCATTGAGTCAACCTTCTTGCGCAGAGAGCGTTCATACTTCAGCTCTTCCCTTGTATAGTCCCCTGTAGTAGGAGTATATGAAGTCCTTAGTCAGTGACAGCCTTCCGGCTCTCATTTGGTTCAATAGTCTATCCCGAAGTTCCTGTCTCCCCGAACAAATCTTTATAATATAGACTGAAGGTTATTCAGCTGATCCAGGTTTCTTTCTAGGATATAACTAAAACTATATTTCCTCTGTTGAGCTTATTCAAAAGCTCTTCGTCACCGGAGGAAGTAATGACCTCCTTGATCGCCTCTCTGTCGAAGGCATGAGTGGCCGCTTCGTTCTCCTGCTCACCTATACCCACCCAGGTGATCCTGCATGCCTTCCATCCACAATCTAGAATCAGCCTTGAACTTTATTTGAGTGCTGTAAAGATCTGGTCTGGAAAATTCATTGCGATCGGATTCCATACAGATCCTACGTTTTAAAGAGTCAAGTTTATTGAGGGTAATATTCTGCGTACCCAGGATTAGTAAAAAACTCAAACATCCGGTGCTCACCCCAGTTGTCCAAGGTAGGTTTGAGCCATGCAGGCGCTTCTTTAGCAGTTTTTCTTTGGCGGCATGATTCAAGCGGTGTAGAGCCGAATAAAAAAGCGACGTTGCACGACGACCTCACAAGGCGGGATATGGTCCT
>MU913131.1:5075-32657 GCA_036418165.1 Cooperia oncophora
GAACAAGTCAGCCTGTGGGTGCCATCTCTGGAGAAGGCTCTCTAGGGATATTCAGTGAGAGTATTCGTTCCACTCTGGACGGAATCATCTGTTCCAGAACAATCCTACGAGAGCGGCTCAAATGCGGTCTAAATCCGCCCATTTTGTCTGCTTGGACTGTGCTTTGAATTTACTCCTTTGATGGTCCTACGTCATAGTGGCATAGATCAAAGCTTTGGCTAAAGCGAGGAAGCCAGAGCTTGTCGAATGAAGTGCTTCCATCCTGGGAAGTCTTAAAGGAAATGATTCACGTTATAGGTGGTTTCTTACAAGCCTCGGTAGAGTTTTGAGTCATCTTTGGTTGAACATTCCATCACGAGGCTCTCTTTGCTAGGAAACGAACAACACTCACTGCAGGCACACGTGACAAGATTAAGGAAAGGTGACAGATGTGACGACGGTCTTTGATTTGTTTTGTTATTGTAACTGCGGCCTTTCAATTCGAAATGCCAACAAACAAACATGTAAAGCGAGTAGATTTGCCAAGAGATCCTATTAAAGGAAATAACACAGGAGTTTTTCCTATGACGCTCAAAGAAAAGATTACGATAACAATGGTTTCAGGTCTCGTCCCAGACAAATTTTCACTCACGTTTTCGATGAAACACGCCCGAGGAACAAAGGATGATCAAAGGAACAAGAAGAACATTTTGTGCGAATCAGATGAACAAGGTAAGCGTGGGTTGCCGTGATGAGTTGCAGATTTCATGAATGAGCCACAGACTGCTTTTCCTAAATTAGCCTTGTTTGAAAATTCCCATCGGAACTGCGACAATCGCTAATGAGTAGGATAGCAAGATAAAAGAGAAAAACCCTTCAAAATTGCTCACCGATGCTTCTGCGGGTTTTGCTGTTCATGAGGGACCAACTTTGGCGCAGCTCGGGAATACATCGCGGGGACAGTCTTCACCTCAACCTTAACCTATACTTGTTTTCTCTGCAGACGTGCCAGTGGGCTCAGTTTGGCGTGAGGCCAGCGCGTATTCCACCAATTGTTGTCGCTTGCCCTCTTCAACAATCGCTGGAGAACGATCTGGCGTCGTGCCAACCCAACCCTTCCGACACGCCCCAGCGCCTGCAGCGAAAGTGAAAATAACGCACCGAATTTGATAGAGAATCTCGGGTGCTTCGAACCCGAAAATGGGTAAATTTAATGCCGCCATTATTGATTGAGGTGTTTTATGGAGAAGCACAATAGCTACGTAACAGGTGGCCATTCACATACTTAACTCGAAGCATAATTCTTTTTCCCTTGGGGTCCATTATAATGGTCACGGGTGCTTAAGGGTTAGTGGGTGCATTGTAGAGCGGATGTTTCCGAAGCATATGGCCCATTTCAGCCTAAGTATACCTAAGAAAAACTTCCCTCATATGCATCAGTCCACTACTTTCTTGCCTCTATCACTCCTTCGAGCCATCATTGCTCAAAACCTCTCAACTTTACTGCTCGAGTTTCAATGAGGCGAGTTCGATCTGGGAACATTTTTTTGCTAACGAGCCTTGCACGCAACCTTCAGCTATAGCTGATACCATCTGATACGAGGGGAAAGGCAATTCCATTCATAAATGACCGCTAGCTTTCTCCTCCTTCACCTTGTCGTGCGGTGGCATTTTCATAGCAGTAGTGCGGAGTTCCAACATCGATTAGGAATTACTGGGGCGGTAGCAGCTAGGGTGGGCATCTAGAGACGCAACTATCCCACTGCATTTCCAGCCATACACAGCAATCTCGCCAGGTATTTTCAGTTCCTTAAAACAGTATATTTGCTATCGGTTTCCCTGGAGATATGCGTGCACATCATCCAGGGCACTATCTCGGTGAGAGGACGCAGGCGCGAGCAGACATGGCTCGATGTAGTAGCGCCGCCCGTGCCTTCCGCTTGAAGGCAAAGCCACGATCATTCGCCATCACAGATAGTGGATAGGGGTTTGCATATAGACGGCAAGGTTCTGAATAACTCGATAGTGAAGAAAAAAGCAGAAAAAACATGCCAACTGCCCTAGATAGAACCCCATTTCGATCCCAGTTGCACGTGCCCAGTAAGCACCATCTCCTACACTACGTCCCCATCCGGCCAACTAATACCCCGATAAGAACTCTAGGACCGTACAAACGACGACTTCAAGCATTCTGCAGCTTCGTATTTCACTGAAAGACAAGCCTTGAAGGTGCCACTGAGAGGAGTCACTGGAAAAAAGAAGGCGTCACTGAACCTATGTTGCGCTATAGCGCCCCTCTCTTACATTTTTGCCGCGAAACCGGTACAAGGTTGTTCGTCGCGGACCACTCTACCCTCCCGACGCCATATTTTCAACTTCCATACCTGATCGCGGACCATGCTTTTAACTATATTTGTCCTGGACACTCTTCTGGCAAAGTGAGTAGTGAATAAGTCAGGAAGTAAATTGTCGGCGAGCTTCTCCTAAAATCATATCCCAGAGCTCGAGTGATAATGGATCTAATAAATCACGCTTATCTGTTTTGTAAAGAAACCACCGTGATAACCTGAAACCACAGAGGCCATACTAGGGTATCTATGAAGATGAGGTGTGAAAATTGGTCCCAGGTAGGTTCGCATGACACCACCCTTCTTAGAAATTCAACGATTTCGTGGACATTCAGCAAGTTCCGCTGTCAGCAGAATTGGCTGGATGTCCCTTAATTCCGCTGATGGCCCAACTGGTGAGCGTTTGGCCGGTATCTCCTCCACTGATAGTCTCTTAGGCTTGGTTTTGGTCATTTTTGGTCTACTCAAAATGCCTGAGAGCCCATTTTGACCTTTTTCCTCATAACAAATTTTACAGTGAGCGTATGGGAGACCAGCAGATGTGCCCTTGTGCTTAACATACTACGCAACTATCTCATCTCATTCAGCTGGACATTTGCTGCGTAGCCAGAGCTGAAAACATTTCAACAGAATGAAAATAATGCACTCCAAGGTCATCCATGGAGGGAGAAAAAGAAACATTAATTTCTTCTTCGACGTTCACGTTCGCGGTTGACATTAGTAATTCAGAAGTGCATTACTTCTAGGAAACTTGTGGGCGTCCTCTTTTGATTCTATTCAAGATGTGAATCTCGAGGGGTAGAAAAAGAGTAAGGGGCGCTAATTCAAATGAGCGGTGGATAATGAGTGATGCATTAACTAGCACAAGTCGTCATTCACGCAAAATACACTCCATACCCGGGAGATGGAGAGGGCGTAGCTGCCTACTTTGTTGGAAGGTGGAGTAGGCGTTTCTCGTGGGATATTTCCTCTTAAAACATCTGTCAGCCTGTCTTGTGCTGGATAGCGACATGATTACAATTAACCAAACCGGCTATATCCTACTGAATGGGCACAAGCAGCGACGTTCAAGTGAAGAATGGAGCCACGTCATCTGCGGAATACGGATTGTATTCCAGGGAAAGTCAGCTGGAGGGGGCATTAAAAGGGCTGCGAAACTGGGACTACGATGGTGCGAATCTCGATTTTCTTACACGTATCGGTTTATCCTTCCCATCTCGTTTTATGGAGAAATCTTCATAGCTATTATGGAATGTCCAGTTTTGTACAGCTATTCATCAAATGCTTCGCTTCCCCTGATGGACGTGCGCCCACACCTCTAGTATTTCATGAAAAAAGACCAAAAAAAGATAAAGGGCATTTCGTCATTCGCGTTCGTTCGCTTGCATTCGACTTCTATTCAAAATCGCTGAAGCATTTGAATGCTTATTTCCTATACACAATACGTCGGGCTGACGTTTGATTTGGTAGTTTACCCTGCTCAGGGGGAGAGGTAGCCGAAGGGATCTGATTAGGAGAAGGAACAAAAAACTAATTATGATCCACAATTCCTCCGCCCCCCCCCCCTCCGTTGTAGTAGCCCTTCCTTCGGCTCGATCGTCCCAAAATGGGAGCGCGAAAAGCATTAATGGGGATTTTCTACTTATTCGTCTGAAAATACAAATAGAGATAGAAGAGGAAACAAAATGACTCCTTTGGTTGGAAAAAGTGAGGACAGTGCAAATACGTCTCGATGCGTTTAGTGTGAGAAATCCACTTTGCGGTAAAAGTATGTTGCGTGCGCGGCATTCGCACCACATCCTAGATCGTTTTAATGTGGGACTGCTAACCATGTTGTGCCAACTAGCTAGAAAATGCTTTGCTGGAAACGCGAACATCCTGCATTACACTTTACTTTGGTGGGTGTTTGTGACCGCGAACATCTTTAGTGGCGCTCAATAGAGAATCTTAAGCTACACTCGAATTAGAGCGATTGCTCAGGTTTTTGCGGGAATCTTTGCCATCCTACTGACCTGCACTTAATTTCAGGAATGAATCGCCATCATTTCTCGGTATATGTTCGACATTGCAAATTGGAGGTTGTGCTGAGACGAGAGTCCGGGAGCAAGGCCGAGTTCCGAGCGGCCGAATGGAGATGGGATACACCACAGGTGAGCATGTGTTGAATTCAAGCGGAATCAAGGAATCAATGACACCGGTCTTTTTTTGGATGCACCACGCATCCAACATTCTTGAGCTATGGATATTTCACTGGTTCTTGAGCGTATGCGGCGAACTGCACAGTCAAATGTAGGGGATGTGCAGCTCGAGTTCGAGATGCCTATTACTGCCAAAGCGGTCTCATATTGATACCCGTAAATAGGGCCGAAAGTGTTGAAGTGGCCATGTTCACGGCTCATGGCGATCGAGAATCGGATTCTACCGCGAGAGCCAACCGAATTTTCTACTCTCTAAAGACGGCAAATTGGAAACAAGTTCGTCTGAAATGCTTCCAATAAGACCACCTTGATTTTGTATGAAATTAAAATGCATACCGCTTTCCCAAAAAAAGGATTGATTAGCGGCGAATATTACATTCTCAAAGCTTCATACATCGTAGAAGCGGTTATTCGGATGTTCTGGCTTCAGTCCGACCTACACAACTGCACCGTGGTGCTTCTTTCGCCATGTTTCTACTCCTTCGTGATGAATTCGTTTCCCATCGGGACCGAGGAGGATGTGTTAGATTTATCCCGTGTATCCTTCAGTCCGTCTCCTTGTTGCCAGTAAGACACGCTTAATTGCTTGACGTCAAGCTTGCAGTGTTGTGCGAGCTTTTCCGTCCAGAGCAATTTACTAAGCTGAGCCTTCGGCATTTAACTACGCGCTTGTGGGCGCATCCAAGATGAAAAGCCGCCTTGGCATGTTCAGCTTTTTTATTTGCGCTAAATATCGTGAGATAAGTAGATGTCAACCATGGAGAAAACTGAGTGATGAAATCGATCGATTTTTAAGAATGCTGAAAAGCATAGCGCTTTCTACTTCGAGGTTCTTTTTCGCCTTGGAGTTATCAATAAATCACTATTTATCTGGCTAAGCAGGCTACCTAGAACGCTTTGGTGGCGAGCCTGTGTAAGAAGACTATCCAGCCGCCGTGCTACCACTGTGTCGAAGTTTGTGATTAAAAACTCAAAACCTAAAATAACGAACTAACGAACCTTGTGCCCCCCCCTCTAGGAGTTCAAGCACGCTTACGGGAAGCACCACGGAGCGCTATTGCCCATGGCGATGAAGAAACTTGCCGCAATCCTTCTCGAACACACGCCGCAAAGTCCGCCAAGGGTGCGGGGAAACATTCAACGGGCACGTCACCGTTGATGCTATTACGAAGATTCCCCACAGTGATGTGCTCTGACGTCGTAAAAGTTTGAGCGCTGTGAGATTCCGATTTATTAATACAAGAGATATACAGAAAAAAGGGGCTCAGATGAGTTCAAAATGCGATTGAACTACCGGATGTACATTTTCCCTTTTTAAGCGATAACTCTCCTACGAGTTGGCTCGTATGGGTTATTGAGCCAGGCGACACATGTTCACGCTTCTTGAACTCTGTTTTGGTGGGCAGAGGCTAGAGGTGGAGTTGACGGCTTTTTCCCTATAAGTAACGAGTTGACACTTCTACTCGGTGCACCCATCGCCTGTCTTTGAAAAGAGCGAATCGGACGGCAGGGAGGATCGTTCTACGTTTGAAGTGGCTCCAAGGAACCGAAGTTTCACCTACAGGGGATCTGAAAGCACTCCCAGAACTACACTGAAGTGTTGAGACTGGCAAAGCGGGCGGCACACAAAGCAACTCCCTTCCTGAAAGTAGCTCTTTGTTCGTTCTGCCACGCATCAGAGCTGTAAATTCACCACGAAACTGAAATTGAAAGAGGGTGGTAACCACCGAAGGGCCTCAGTGTGATATAAAGAAAATATTACCCGTCAATGGAGAGAGAAACCCAATCGTGGGCCTGCTCGCTAACAAGGGTAGGAGGGGATGAGATGAGCTTAACTTGACCCGTCCTCTCTTAGCTGGTGATTCTGATTCATTACTAGTAAATCGGCTCTGAGTATCGCCTTACTTCGCGTTTTTCGACGCCCTTTCTTTCGCCTTCAACAGAGCAACATCAGCTTGCGCTGGGCACTCAAGTTCCTATGCGATTCATCTCCAAACTGGAATTCTCGTATCTTCGCGATGCATATTGTCGCAGTCAACCTGAACTTACTGCGCTCCTTCTACGCATCTTAGGGAGAGGGGGTTCAAAGCGGGCTTTGTCAGACGTTCGCCCATATTGATGCTGCAAAGTATTCCTTCAAGTTTTCTGAGGAAAATGCCCATTTCGCGGAAACGACGACAGTCCATTTCCATGTGGAACATCACTCTGAGGGAGAAATTGCTTCGACAAAGCGATCGAAAGATTGCTATAGTTCCGCGGGTGATTTCCCAGACGAAGGCAACGACGACGAAATATCGCTTCCGATATTTATCCAGACTTTTTCATAGTGCCTGTGTTTTTCCACTACGCGAAAAACTCCATAGCCTTTGTTACTCTCTACCGTAGTCATTCAGTTCATTAGTTATCTCTAATGAATGAAGATTATTAATGCAGTTTGTTGACTCCTCGCTTACTCCTCGCTTTTTTCATCTCTCACGAGAATTATAGTCTATGCAAATATTTCACGCCTTTTATGAAATCTGTCATATGATTTCTCATTATTAGGGAAACGTAGGCTTTACAGTAATCCAATCGATCGACGTTAGCACGGAACACCCACGTAGGCCTTAGATAGCCATGAGGGCACGTCGTACGTCGGAAATCCCGAGCGGGGGACGTATTCGGTCGGTGGAGGAGGGGCGTATTTGGTCTAAGAGAATTTTTTCGATAGTTGACTTTCCTGTTTCGAATACCCTGACCATACGTCGTCACTGTCCTGTTTGCTTGTCACTTTCGGAGGAGGGGAGGGGGCGGGGGGGGTAGTGTCCGGTCTTGAAGAGTTTTTCCGTGTGCGAGGCAAGCTTTTTCGGTTCTTGACGTTTGGTGGTTCCGGACCGAAACGGTCGCACCCTCACCCCATCTTCTCAGCGCTGATTTCGAAATGTCCATTGAGCTCGTTGATTACTGATTGCCGGCTGCTGCTCAGGAGCCTCACGTCGCAGTGGCGAGCGGCAGAGAACTGTACGGCATTCGCACCAGGAACTACGTCATCTAACTAGAAGCACTACATTCATTCAGCTAGCTATGACATAGTGCAGAGTTTGTCTGTGTTGCCGCAACATGGATCTCCCAACCGACAAATCTTGACTAATACATTTCCCTCTAGCTCTTGAAGTTTCTTTGGCACAGAAGATTTAAGTTGCTGTTAATTTCTGTTCTGATTAGTTCCATTTCCGGGTGTAGGCGGATACTGGGGAGCGAGGTGTGGGGCAGATATCTCTGCTTGAATTGAGCGTTAAATTACAGGTGTGTGACGACGAATGGCACTCATATTCGTTGCTGTTCAATGGAGTGGATGATGTGAATCTTATGATTGATGGTGCCGCCTTCAAAGCAGATGAACGAAATCCAGAAATCCTTGACGATTGGCCGCTTCATCAGACTAAAGCCGTGGTAGGACTCAAAATCAATCTAGAGGGAGAACCTTGACCGAATTTGTTGCTTTCAGAAAACTCGGCTCGTTGTCGGCGCATGTTGGCATGGACGACAACAGGCGATGGCGCAGTTTTTCAAAGGTAATATCACCACAGTTGGTTTTTCTCCTCAAGTACTTACACACTGTCGTTAAGGATCCCTTTCTGCTGTTTACCTTCTCGTTGGTGAAACTGAAAATCAAGCTGCCATCGAATGTGCACATCGTTGTCCTGAACAGCTACAGTACACTGGCATGGATGAAATCATTGATGGACAGGTGAGATTCTGCACCGGGGGGAGTAAGTCCGCTGTTGACCCTATACGATGGCACTCTCAAAAGAATCAGAATGGGTTTTTACATCGAAATCTATCTCTTAAAGTAGTTTGACCCTCAGAACGCAAATATCCCCGCAGGTATGACGCAAGAAGCCTTGCCGCCTAATTTCTGAAAATATATCCCAGTGGGGACAATAGGCTCGTATCGACCCACTAGGGAGTCTTAATAAGCGCAGCCCCTACGCATTCAGAACAGAAGAAACCTTGGAGTTGTGGGAAGTCTGCCCCCAGTGCGACCGCCGTTGATCCTCCCCATCGATACGACCCAAATTACCTCACTGAGTGAGAGGGGGGGGGCAAGAATGCATATGGTTTATATCGCCGCAGTCAGTTGGGGCGGTGTCAGGAGGAGCAAAAGAAGTCTGCTGCGACTGCCTCTTCGATCAGCAGTGATCAGGTAATAATTGAGTGAAAAACTAGGAGCGGCCCATTGCAGGCCTCCTGGAACCGCCCCGACTGATTGCGACGATACCATCTGAAAACGACAAAGAACATTAACCAGCGAAATTCCCTCCAACCAAATACGTCCCACTAGCTACTCATATATGACCCCTCAGTTTTCACTATCAGGCTTTACACTGTTTCAGAGTGTTACTTTTGGTGTCGAACAATCCAGCGTCACTGTGAAAGCAGCAAGTGAGGAAGAAATCAGCAAAATGCTCCGCCGGGTTCGTTCACTATAGTACTTCAGTATGACTTTAGATCTGAAGAGCTTCATTTTCAGATCTCCTATGTAAATACGCAGGAAAAACCAATCCCAGGACATCGGCCTTGGATTCTGACCACAGTTGTAGAGTGCTCGCAAGGGAAGCAGGTGGGACTTGGTGTCTTATTAACCTGACAGTTTATCTGATAGGATGTCCCTCTGTTTGTTGGAATTATTATTATAAAATCGAAAATTCCCCGTTTCGATTCGAGTTATCGCCGAACAATTCTTCTACATTGATGAGCAGTACAGGGTCTTTAAAGACAAAACGCACGGTCACCAGCGATGTGCATCCTTGGCATGTGCAGGGCTAATAGGTCCGAATATGCGCAGCTATGGGGATTCAGGACCGTGGGACAGGCTGTCCTCCATCCGCCTCGAAGGTAAATTATGCCGCAGACCCAATGCCTCTGCATTAGTAAGTGAGATAATTCAAAATGATATTTATACCAGAGAGTATCGGAGGTATAAATTATGCCACAGACAAGCTGCAGCCGCTATCACATTCCGGTCGCATCTGTTGGGACCAGCGTCCGCACAACGCACATCGCTCGCGGCGCCCCAGGCCCACCGAGTGTGATGTGCGTTCCGAATACGATTAAAACACAAGCTCCTGATGCGATAACAGTTCAGGCGTTTCTCATGCTGCAAACTCTGAATCAGATGATGAAGAGGGCTGGGATTGCAAAGCAACTGTACTGCTTTCGCAATATTCCGGGAGCCGCGCATTCCCACCAAACATGAGACTAAAAACGGCCTAAGCATCCTCCTCGTTAATTCATGACTTTTTCATGGCTCTGGAGCCAGAATCGCGCCGTATTGCAAAGTCTTACATTGGCTCACAAACAGTTCACGTTCGTTTACATTTACATAGTTACTCTTCAACTCGGATGGTTGCTTTTTGGTTAGGCGGAGTAAAGTCATAGCCTATCTCACGCTTTTGGTCCCATTCCGGCGCACGGTCGTCCAGGGGAACGCTACGCACGACGCCGGAGGTCTGTACTCCCGGGCATCACAGGTTGAGCGGCAGGAGCGTGCGTTTTGTCGTCCAAGACTAGACCACTTGTGGGAAGAAACCTACGCATGAAGTCTCGACTTTCAAAGGGAAGGCTCCTTCATGCTGCATCACTGTGTGGAATACAGCCGCTTCGTCGCTACTTTGTCAAATCCTTCAAATCCTTTCCTTTTTCGATTATGTACCCGTAATCGAGTGTTCTTTTGTTTCCTATAATCGCTCTCGGATGACGCCATGAAAAGTGGCACGCTGTGAAAACGAAAAAAAAACCAGAGCCGTACTGTCCCATTATGCCCTTCTCTCGCTGAATACCGAATGTGATGTTCTATGTAGTTTCGATAAGTTCACTGGGAAATCAAGACGTGCATCTCGGTCATTGATTTAGGGTGAACAACTCGGAGTGGGTGACTGTTTATGAGCCCGCAGTACATAAGGTTCACGTTGAAGGCAAGAGGAACGATGGCTAGATGATGGATATGAGGCTTATCACACGATCCAAAATTCCGGGGGCGGTAAAGCAGCACCTTCGGCTGGGAGGTCAGTGTCGAAACAGGCTCGTGTGTCGGCTGACCTTCGCAAGTCATTGTACAGGTGACAATGATAGGTTAGATTTTTCGAGAGGAGGTTCCAAACGCTCATTCGAAAATTTCACGATCTCAAAGACATATCTGTAGCAAACACGGGAGCGTTACTGCGTAAGTACAAGACCTTGTTTGACCCTCGGTTGGAACCAGTATTGCAGTATTAAGCTCCACGAGAAGAACCGCATTCATGCTTGTGCAGGCGATATTGATAGGTCAGACTTTTCAGAACATACTGAAAGGAGGCTCCAAACGCTCAATCGCGCAAATCTCAAAGACCTGTGTCAAATCTTCGGCACAAAATCTTGGCCCGAGCATGGCGCACTAATTCTACTATGACTCGGACGTGGCCTGTGAGAAGCTGCCTGTGCTGCTGTCCCAACAAAGCTGGCAAAATCACGCAAGAAATATGAGAATAAGAGCAAGAAGATTCTCAGCGAAGGATTCTCATTAAAAGGGTGACATCATCATCAGCCGCTTGCGTAATGTGGCAAAAAGGCAAGATTAAGAGGAGGTCGGAGTAGTTGAACGGGAGAAAATGAAAAGAAAATGCTCAAGGGTTGATGGCAATCCCCTTAGAAGTCTCCTCTATCCATGCAAGGAAATCATTTGACTTTATGGATCCTTGGTACACACAACTTTCTTAAGATGATTACGGTAGAAAAGAGACGAAAAGGGGACATTCAAAAGAAGAAGGAGGAGAAAAAAGAGCTTGCGACGATTGACTGCTTGATACTGATAAGAGCTCGACGCCTAGTATACCAGATTACCAGAGTCATTTGAAAATGTATCCGCCTTCAAAATGAGCTGCTGGGCTAGCTGATTTTCAATTAAACGTTTTTGTCGCCCCGGGCAATTCCTCTCTCAATGCATCGTCCCGCAGAGATGCAAATCTCTGCTGGTCTCTCTGCGATTCCATGCCGAGCCACCCAGTACAATTCATGGTGGGATGGGATTTGAAAAACTGCTCCATATGGTCCATGGAATTTGTTGCCATATAAGGGACAATAGTGACTCTTCTTCTTGCCAGCTTGGGGAGCACTTGTAGTCAAGACAAGTCCTGCGACTGAGAATGGAAAGAGTGAGAATGGAAATTTGTGGTGATAATTCGCATTGGAACGCAGCGCAGGTACATCGACGAAGCTGTTCTTGGTATCTTAGCAAGTGGCCGAAACAGGTCTTCCGACCCTCGTTAAAAGAACTATCCGCGACGACCTATGAACGTGCAAGAGGTTATGTGGGAAGGTAGTGCGATCCGGAGTGGACAACCCTGTGCCAGTTTCGCGGCGGAAAGTTGTATGGTAAAGGAATTGAGGCGCAAACTTGCTTCAGTGGTACATCCCTTTTTCCAGTGACTCCGCCTCCAAAGTCGGCTTTCTAGCCAAAAGTAATGTATCATGGAGTGGATGCGTTCAGTGTCTCTTGTAGAATCATAACGTTGGGAATCAGCCGACGCTAATCGTGCCAGCGCGCGGTCTTTTCGGTCTTTTACCTCTAAAGTTGTCTGAGGCTGAAGGAGCCCTGACGAATGCGTTTCCGACCTTCCCTTTGGCATTTTCTCTTCATAGACGATTCACTTGGCGAATTTTCTTCACATTTCTGCAACATCACATGGGCTTTTAATCGTGGACCATGCCTTTAATCCTGCAAGGTAACTGAGAGTACCATTCAACAGTTTCCCATCCCGGGTACCAGAAAACGCCCAGAATCGTTACAATACTACTACAGACTTCCCCGGAAGTTAAACGTCAAGCACTGAGCGCTCTTGAAAAACGAGCTAAGAGAAAGTATTTTGATGTCCTCAGCTGTACTCCCTTGAGCAACAGCGATTAGCTGAGAAACTAATTTGTATATTCTTGCATGTATCGCTGCCACTCTCATGTAATTGCGATAACGCACTGAGGAGACAAATCGATGGGAGTGCGCATGCAAGGGTTCCGAAAATGAGCTGAGCTTTCCTGAAAACGTAATCTCGTTATGTGGGGGTTCTCATATGTGGATATCCTTTTCTGCGTCGAATTGTTAATTAAGTAGGAATTGGGAGGGAGGACTTACAGGTCAGCAGGGTTGGGTTGGTTTTGCGCATCGCCGTAACACGGATCTCTGACCTGTGAACATGGGGAACGTCCTCATACTGATACTTCTATGATATTATCGCACCTTATTGGACGCAAATCACGATCAGCCGAGCAAAAAGTTCTATGCATGACTGAAGGGTTACTGCGACTTGAAAGCGAGAGATAAGGACGGTGGGAGCTCCTCCTTGCGCGCACCATCCGCCCTTCGCTGCAGTTGCCTTCCTGGAAAATGGTCATGAATGTTTTTTAACATCTCCACATCATTTCCGTTCCTTGATCTTGGGTCTTTTCTGGAGGCCAGCCTTCTGCATGCAATGTACAGAATCAATTATAGAACATGGGGTCTCACTAAACGCGCTTCTGGCAGTTTCATTGGCGTTTTGATTCACTACTGCAGGGACATCCGAGCTTCGAAATCAATATTGAGTGTGTTCTGGGATCCTAGAGCACTGCACGAAGGCATCTAATGTCTCACTTCCTTGATCGCGCTATGACATCGCAGTAAAGCTTCACTGTTGGAAGAACTGCTAGTAGAACCCAATTTCAGTTTTTTGATTCTATTCCATTGGATAAAATCGCAGCTAGTCAGAAAAGAGCAGTTCATGCAGGGATAGGCTTGTTGTACCATGTAAGCTGACATGAGTGCAGGCTCACTGGGTATGTTTCGAACGCTGGTGAAACGCTGGCGTAACGCTGGCGTACGCTAGCGTTACGCTGGTGACGCTGGGAACGCTAGATCGATATGCATCCTCTCCCCGGCACTGCCGCTGGCGTACGCTGGAAGCGCTACCGCCGCAAAGTATAAACGCAGCCTTACTCGAGAGGGCTATTCTATTTAGGTGGGGAATCCCGTACCTCACTTGCTAAGAGGGGTCTACATTAATGGGATGGGCGCTGGAACTTGAAAAGAATCGAGGTATTCGCTTTTTTCTCCCCCCTTTTCGTCCTTGCAGTCCTAGCTTTCTGTAGTTCACAGCGCAGTGGTAGAAGACTACTTCCCGTCGCGCTGGGGAGGAGATTGGGAGGTAATGGAAAAATCTTCGTCGTGGCGATGGTGAGCCCTCTTTCAGGGCACTTGCTGCTGTTAGGGGAAAATATAGCTAACGACGAGGCAGTACCAGAGCACATCATTGTGTGGGGATTTTGGTCGAGACCGTACCACCCCCTCCCCCGCTTTTTTTCGAGGGGTTGGTAGTACCCTTCTGGTCCCCTCAGCTCAATCTCCAGCTCCTCGCTGGCGATTCGCCAACGTTACAAAGCCCAGTTCTTAAATGAGCGCGAGTTTGGGAAATTGTCTTGAATATCGAGGCGGAAATTGAACCACTTCTCTGAATTCTGTTCTCCTTAAAAGTGACTAAATAAAGATATTAGAACAACCTAATAATATTTATCAACGGAAAAAAAGTTAGGCACAGAAAACTGAGTCCACCTTCAATGTTATGAGGTTACAGTAATCAGAACTACATTCTACTCCTCTGCCATCAGGGTACGTTTCACTTGGGGATCTACAGCGAGGACAGATCGTATTTGGTCGGCGGAGGAGAGGGATCGTATTCTGCTTCCAAGAGAGCAGTTTTCGGCCGTTAACTTTCATAGTTTTTTGAAGAAGAACTGGAAATTTCTCAGGAAAAGCGTGGGAAAGTTGGGTGAGGAAGATGGTAGGTAGGATGGGGGATGGCGGGTCGTACCAGGAGAGGAAGTTTTGAAGGGGGGGGGGTCGTGTTTCGCAAGCTGTTTCCTTACCGGCAGAAAGTGCTCCGTCTGCTCGCGCAATCTTGCCATTTCCTTCTCTGAAATCTCTGCCCCTTCGTTCATTCATTTTATTCATTATATGGCCTCGGGGCGATGCATAATCTCACATGATTTGATTCCATGATTAAGCACCCACATAACCATCTTATCTTTTTCTTGGGAAAAAAAAGTTTCGGAGACGGGAATCGCATAGATTTAATGACTTTTTTCCGCTGAACTCTACATTCGGTCTACCCGCAGCCAAGGGTTACGTTTTTGTTGAACGTGAACCAGATCCAGTTCTATCACTTTCGGGTTCCGTAACCCTCGATGTTGATCAACATTCCGTCAAAGTTGGTACACCGATGATCTCTGATATCCGAATCACCGTCAGTAAAACGGAATCAAGTGAGTTTGACTGTCCTAGCCGGCAGTGTATAGGTTGATAGCGTGTCGGCTGTTGTAACCGAGGTAGAGGCGGGGGGCCAGTGCTTGAGAGGAGGCTGAAGGAGGTATAAAGGAGGCTGGTTAAAGAGACTGGCATCCTAATGCGCATCCTCATCCGGGGCCGCTATTCGGCTTGGGAGGGCATTTTGCGCTTTTACCAAGTCTTTTTGCCAGTTCATGATGGAATACAGGTTAGGCCTTGGTGAGATCTGTAAAATCCTGTGAAACTGCGAAATGATTGGTACAAAAGAGCCTCCTTGATTGCATTCCACGTACCAGTCTTGTACAGAGGTGGACCGATAAATCTGAGCTTGTTCTTGTATGCCCGGCCTTCAAGCCCGTAAGTTGTTAAGATTTGAACCCGGAGTAACGGCGCCGTAGGAATATTCATCCACCCTGGAGCTCCTATCTCCCTAGTGGGGTCAAAGACAAAGGCCATTGATCTCATGGGTGTAGGTGTCTACTTTACAAGAAGTCCTTTGAATGCCCCCTCTTCGAATATTAGCACCATTTAGCCCTATGACGAAAGCAAATTGATTTCAGATGGAGAAGTGAAAGACGTCACGTCAGCGCATGTGCTTCGATTACTGTAAAGTACATCTGAAACCTTCCCGAGATATGGATCTTGAGTACTTCTCATCGCCAGCTTCTCTCATCGCCTCTCTCCAAATCGACTTCGAACATGACAAAGAGGTTCGTACGGAGCGCATCTTTTTTTTACGATTCTCACCAAAATTATATTCTCCATGAAGGTTCCAAAAAACAACCATTAATTGAAGCTTTCACCCTGTCAGAGGGGTTTTCATTTAAGATTCCAGGCGGTCAATTCATCAGATGTCTGGCTGCTGTCGCCTTCTGGCGGCTATCTATTCATAGTTAAGTCCGTGTGAATTGGCGATCTGAACAACTCGAAGAGGAGCACTCGAAATTAATTCTGAAAAGCTCTGGATAAAGCCCTGGGACTTCAGAACTCCAGTGAAATCACTTCAGTCCCCTTCCTGCGCAAAAAAAAAGCGTCAGCGCTGTTTTCTTCACCTCAAAGGGTAATCTGTGCTCGGGGAGTAAAAGCGTTTCTTCAACACAAAGGAATACTTCCTTGTTCGACTACCTTTTAACTTTACTGACATTGCCATGGGGGTTGATAGCCCCAGAATTCCGTTTCCCTCAGAAGCTCGCATAGGCAGGCATTGAAAACACTTGGCCATTGCGAAAGGAAATCGAATGTATGGCTCTGTCTTGATGAGCTGGCAGACCCTCTTCTAGGTTCTTGTGCTGAAGGGGCAGACATGGTAAGTGGGATCGAACCTTGCAGTCGTCTGCTGAGCTTTCAGCTTGCATTCATGTTTTTTTACGAATTTGGATTCATGGCGTCAGCTGTCTAGTTGCCAATTTTTTGAGAAAAATACCGCTTTGTAGTCCATGCTCGGTCGGCCTAGGTTTTCTTCTTTTTCTTCCTTGCTCAATCCCGCTCCGTTTTCGTTGTACCGATGGCAGTTTTCGCTAGCTTGTGGGGCGTCTCCATTATCGCCTTTCTTAGACATATGCTACCATCGCCCTCAGTTCAGCAACGTCCTTCTTGAAAACCTCGAGCCATCCCTTCTTTGGTGCTACACTTGGTTTCCTGCCTACGATTCCGAAGTCCAGAGATTTTCATGGGGTGGTCCTATGGTCCTCAAGCCTTCTATTTACGTTCCCGCACCATCGCTGCACTCGTGCCTTCGACTGGACTGGGGGTCATTTACTGTTTATCGTTTTGGAGGGCGAGGCCACAAGAACACCCCATAAAGAATCTCTGGAATTGAAGTCCCAGGCAGGTAACCGAATGGAGTCCCGTACGAGGGAGATAACCAGGTGTAGCCCCAAAAAAGAGAAACCAAGTGTAGCCCCAAAAAAGAGACGGATCAACGTCTTATATAACTTTCTGACTCTATTCAGTCGAATCCTACCGCATGGTTGACCGAATCAACATTCAAATGTTCCGAGGATTTCGGATAGAGCTTGGATGCATGGCGCATTTTTGAATTGCTTGGCATCAAGTCCTTTCACACTATCTTCGGAGATTTTTCTGCACTGATCTGACTGTTCTCGACCAGAACACTCGAAGGGGACTAATTAGGATTTCCGACCACTTTTATAAAAGTTTACGCTCCACCAAGCTGTTTTCATAGGCGCCATTATGAAGGGGAGATGCTTTTTAGTCGCTCCTTACTCACCCGACTCTTTCAAAGTTAGCTGACGGAATTCCTGAAAAAAAATCACGTCTGAAGCACTACTTGCCAGCCCCTCGCTTCCATTCATAATCGTATTTAAGCAGTTTTCCTCGGGCATTTCCTCTGTCGAATTTTTTAGCATATATTTGAGAGAGGACGACGACGACGACGACATTGAGGCGTGGCAAATCTCATCCGCGATTCTTCGTAACGCCTGAGGGAAGCCGGCCGTAGGCCTATGCTTGTTGACGGGAATGGAATGGTGAACGATTGACGTGTAGCACGGCATCGCATGATGAGACCTTGAGGGGCCTATGGACAGATTCCTTGGAATAACCATGGACCAGGGGACTATCGTCTCACTTTTGTGATTTACTTTGAATAAGTGGACCATTGGTTTGGAACGGTGTCTGTTATACGACATGATGTTGGCTTTAGCTAGCTTGCAATGATCAGATGCCCGGCTTTTCGTGCGCTCCATGCGTATGGCTTTCATTCACATTCGCGGAAGCGTTTGAATGCGCATTTGGCCACCGCAACAACTTTTAGTGGCTATTTGACAACTAATTCAGCGTTTTCACCGAAGCAAATTCAAACCAGCCAAAAGGGTGAACAAGTAGACTTTTTGGTATACCTGTACGGCTCGCGAGCTCACTAAACATGCAGGGATACGCCCCAGACCACAACTTGGTATCTCTCTTTGAAGCTGCTGAAAACGCTCGCATGGAGCATATCTTTTGCGAGGAACGGACTGTTCTTTGTGAGCCATGCATTTATCTTTCTAAATGTTCCCGAAGACATGTTAGTCATGATCATCCACTCAGCAGTCGAAACTCAGAAGAACCTCCCGCGATAACCGATCAGGCGGAGATGCAGAACCAGTACGCCCTCCTGATTTGTGCTTCTCCTTCTGTGAAGGACAAGGGCATGGATATAAATTCAGAAAACGCAGTGGTAATGAGTCTCCACACATCTTTCGGCCCATCGCGAATGCGAACTCCTCTGGCCGCTTATAGAGTTGAAGGGTCAAGCATTTAGAGAACCTTGTGCTATTCGGGCCTCCCGCAAAAAGAAGAGGAGCTAAGTTCCGGGTCCCGTGAGTCAATTTCGAGGACGGTACCTCTATTTCGCTGAGTGTCTATAATAACACCTTTGGCAGGGGGGGGGGGGGGGATCGGAATGTACTGTTGCAAGAATACTGTAGCCCAGGCTTGGTTAGAACCTTGTCTTCATACACGCAAGCTGGGCAAAAATTAAGGTAGCAGATGACAGCCACCGTTATCTGCTACTGATGGCTTCGTGGAAAAAATTGACTACAGTTTTTGCTGCAGACGCTGGGCGTGTCAGGGGAGGGGTAAGGTCCGTCGCGTCGGCAACCCACACTCCACCAGTTGTTAACGCTTGTTCGCTCTCAACAGTTGGTGGAAAACGGGCTGACGTCTTGCCAAACCCGGTCCTTTTAGCACGCCTCAGCGAGTGCAGGAAAACAGCTGTACCTAATTCACTCAAAACCACGACAAGAAATTTGCAACCATGAGCTGACGCCGTGAATCAGTTCGAAATCGCTGAAAAATTCGGGGATACGGCATGTTTAAAGGCTTTGCGGAGGCTACAGCACGTCGTATCCCAGCTGGTCAACCTGTTCCCTCTTTAGTTACAAGAATCTAGAAGAGGATATGGGTTAGTCGGTCGGGCGTGACGAAAGGGGTGCGGATGGGCACGTGGAAGGCATCGAGCTAAACCGGAACTGATTCGTCTATAAGCGATTAAGAGGGGTTAACTCAATCATCTCCGAATTGCATATTTACGTAGTCAGGAGCTGATTGAACGCAAAAGCGCTATGGTGCTAGGGGGAGGACTACTGTGCAAGTGTTTCTATGAATGGGCGTTTGCGCCATTCATTCTCGATAGAACTGAACGTAGTGCCCATCCACTTTGAAAAATACTTTAATTTTTATTGTAGTCGGAATTGTAGTGGTGCTTGTACTCAGTAGTCGTTTAAACAATGAACTGTATAGAAAGCAATCGCGCAAGTTTTGCTGCCTTCAGACACTGACAATTAATTGGCGTTTTTGCTGCCCAGACACTGACACCAATTAATTGGCCGGAAGGGTGGACGGTTTAATTGATTTAGCACGAGCATCGATAATGCAGTGGTGAAAGGTGGGATGTCTGCTGTAGCCACTGCGCTTCATACCCAATAAAGCCCACAAGGGAACATTTCCAGCTTCAATTGGTCCAATATAACATGCGCTATGCACTGGACTTCCACACAAAACTTCAAAGGCATGGGAACCAATAGGGTTAACCATGCAAGGTTTCATGAGCCTAATCGACTAAGCCAATCCGGTTTGTTTTGTCATCTTGCCCAGGCAATTTTGATTCAAGGAACTGATCGGTCGGAAAAACTGGCTAGCTCCATGCCCATCCCCGCCCCCCCCCCCATCGCAGCATTTTGAATTTTTCTCGGTGTCTTGTGGGATGTCCGAAGGATGTCCCAAAATCTGCAGGGATTTTCGCCCAGTTTTGTCTGACGCATCCAGTTTAGCAAAAAAAGTGCCGGGCGATCAGGGCCAGAGGTGAATAATCTACACCAAAGAATGTAAAAACGGCAATCTATATCTTTCGCTTCCTCAACGTTAATTCTAACTTCGATTTGGTGGAGCCACAAAAAATTCATATCCGTCCTACTAGACAAGGCTTCCTCAAATCACGCCTTAATCGGTGATTCCGGCTTGATATCAACTCGCTCACTCAAATTGATGACTTGCCTGTTGGACAAGCAGGCCACGTAAGTGATATTTGTACCCAGAGCACGTCATACGTTGAGGACCCCCCCCCAAGACAGGATCCTATCTGGTTGCCTTCCCCTGTGAGCGACAGCTTTCTGCGAAAAAAGGAGAATTTCATAGAAGAGAATTTCATAGAAAGTGGGGAAAAAGTGGTAAGGAGTGAGAGTACTCAGAAAGACCGCAGGTGGGAGTGGGGTGGGGAAAAGCTTCGCACGAAAATTAAAAATTCCGCTAAGAGCAGTGTTTTGCAGAAACCTCCCCCCCAACGAGAGTATCTTCCCCTAGCTAAAAAATAATTTCAGGTTTAATTACTGCAAAAACATGAACTTACCTTTCGAAATGATTTCAGGGCATTCTTCTTCGTGGTGAGGAAAGCGTGAAAGGCTATCGTGAAGTTTTGTCAAAGATTCACTACTTCAACACAAGACCGGACACCTACAGTAAGCGCATCTACACCGTACAATGCGCCATGCTTAAAGGACAAGTGCTCAGCAACGAACTCGTGATTACGGTAGGTTTTGTAGCTGATTGACATTTTCGTTCGCATTTCTGTTCATGAGTTTCTGCTCTTTCTCTTTTGCCTGTCTCTCTTTTCTCTCTTAATTGCAGCTTCAGTTATCGATTCCCTAGAAAGGGATTAATAGTGTAAGGAGAGTGAAGCGCTATCACATGCACTGGAAGGGCAAGAGTGTGTTGCCGTGTCTCACATTTTTTGGTGCTTTGCAATCCATCGCCCACGCCAGACAAGTATTCAGACAGCGCATTAGCCTGCCCCCAGTTGTTTTCCTTCCTCCTGACAGCTTTCTGATAGGCTGTCGTGGTGTTGATATAGAGGCATGAGTGTGTTCAATGATCGGGGGCTGAATTAGTCCTCAGTGGCCACTTCAACCCTTCACATCGCAACTTCAAGAATTTCTCAGAAGCGAGCTGCAATTCGCATGCACGGCACGAGGCGCTTCAGGTGGGCAAATCTTCCTTCCCGACTTGGAGAAAGCATTTTCTTGGGCCAATTGGAACCCCTTCCCCTTCATCGTGAGTTCACGCTCGGCGCAGTTCGGCGATGAGGGAACATTTTGCACTTTTGCTCTTTCTCGTCGACGAACGCACTTTCTCGTCGACGGTATCCAGTAGAGCTATTTTATGAGCTCAAAAGAGTTGGCAGGTTTTACCTACGGTGGCTCGACGAGCTTGCTCCAGCTTCACAAGAGTCCACAGGATTCACCAGAGTGAGACTTGTAAACCAGAATTAGTGAAGCAGCAAAATTGTGCAAGATCCCCCGTCGCCAAACTGCCCCCGCGCTTTGGGCGTCGTGCTTTCTCAGCGACGCACGTATTGGTGGCAATCTGGCTCTTCACTTTCCCCTCGTCATATATTCAGTTTTCAATGAAGACGTGGATTTGGAGAAAATGTGAAGGCTGGCTTCAGCCCGTAAACAATCATGGCATATAAATGATGAGAAGCGGTCATAAAGAGGATTTCAATGAGGTTGATGCAACGGCGAAGCCTGAAGCAGAAGAAATGGAGACCCTTTGCAAGAGCAGGGATCGAACTATGCGGCGCTTCAGCGACTTCAGCGTAAAAAACTAGTCTCCTATGAACGCTTGGATCCTATTTTCACCAGAGTCAGGAGCTCCAGGACCAGAGGGGATCGGCAATCGACAGAAGAAGTAATCCTCCGCTAACCTGAGGACCCTCCTCTTAAGAAACATGCGGAGAACTTGGAAGAGCAGGGCATGTCCTGCCACTGGAGAAGACTCCTCTCTCTCCCTGCTCTGATACGACTCACTCCTTTTCCCATCCTACCTACCACTTCCTTAGATTTTCCCAACTTCCTACCACTTTTTCCAGTTTTTCCGAAAGCTCCCGAGAGTTTCTAGTTTTTCCCCAGAACTTTGCTGTCGAGCGGAGGGGAGGGGGGTCATCATCAACCAACTAGTAGTTTTAGCTATCAGAAATGGTGGTTATGCAGAACTTTAGCGCGCCACCAACTAGGAGAGGGGGGACCAACAGAGCCAGTAGAGCATATTGATAGTTGAGGGATTTGGTCGAAACCCGTACGGCCTGCCCCGTCAAAAGGTGGGGGGCGCGCCTTTTTTGGGATACGACCCCCTCTAGTTCCCTCCTCATTGAGCTGTCGAGGGAGGGGTGGGGAAAGGGGTACATAGCACAAGTAAAACAGGAAAAAAACTGGGCTGGCAAATACGACCTTCCCGCTTCCCCTAACAACGACAGAATACGACTACCCCTCGTCCTTTTGATAGCACACGTAAGAGCAAGACAATCAGCTAATGCAAAAAAAAACTTTTTTCGAACCTACTACACCAAATACACCCCTCCCCACCCCTGCGAACAAGTACGATCCTGCTCCCCCTGGGGATTCCCTAGCGTACGACGTGGTCTGGCTGGCAGTATTCGGGTATAACCTCCAGAGGAAGAATTGGTCTCCTGGTAGCGCGACGGCTCTATTGAAGCCCGCTGGAGCGTCAGCTGCTTCTGACGTAATCGGATTATTAGTGCGTGGTTCATTCGTGGAATTAATAAACTTCACAAGTATGTTATTGTTTCATACTAAGTAATTCAGTCGGAACGCGAATGATTGCCTCAGGGCATGCCAGTGCGCCAGAAGTTTTTCAGAGAACTCGACGGTGCCGGAGTATTCATTGCTCTGTTTCAGCTGCCTACTGCGGGTGACTTGATTCCCATCGATTGTCGTTTTCTGTCATTTCGCTTGCACCCCCTCTCGTCGACGTAATTGAAAACCACCCGAGCACTTATCGTGAAATTACCATCTTCACTGACGCCCTGACGCTTCACCTCCCCTCCCCTTCCCGTTTTTTTTGCGCAGCTTATCTTTGCCATTCCTGCGATATTGCAGGTCTCTAGGTCCTCGCAGGATTCGCTGATACCGTAATCGGCTAAGGATTATCGAGGTGTAAAAGTATACTAGTATGCACTTTGGACTTTTATGATGTTCCCATCGCGTGTGTTCTTCAGCCTTCGGAAGTACTCGCCACGCGGTTTCCCCAGGGTCCCGCTAGGCGATTTTCGGCGCGAATAAATCATGTGTAATTCTAGTCGTACTCACTAACGAGCCGCGACAATCATAACACGTTTTCCAGTAGAGCTTTTCAGCCGCTGCTCTCGCCACTCGGCAGCCGCCCCCGATTTCCCCCTGGGCGATAACCGCCAACGAGCGCACGAACGAAAAGCCGACAATTAAGCACTTGCAGTGAGTTGCAGTAACGCTCACGGCCACTTCGTGTGCAAGCATATGAACCACCAACCCGTAAATGCTGGCCTAGTCCCAGTTTATGCCCGCTCTAGGGCCGATAATCTCAGCTCTCAGCCACATGACTACGTGCTGCACTTTCCCCCGCATCCCCTCAATTTCTCCGCTCAAAATCTTATGTGAGCGAAGGCGGAGCAGCGTTGCCAAGCGCCGTTCCTGATCCGCACTCCGTGCCCGATTCCGCTTTATCTGTCCTAGCTCTCAGCCACATTTCTTCATCTCGTGGGCGCGTTCCACACTTGTGTCGCAGCTGGCCGATTGATGAGGCCAATCGTAGGCATTTGTTGTCGCGTCCGTCGGAATTTTTCCTGTTGTTCAGAGGTCTGTCATCGATTATCCGCTGGCCTTTGGCTTCCGCTCGGCCAGTTCACTCCCGTCCAAGTGCTTGATATAGTCGCCTCACTGCTCAGTCTGCTCCTTCAGCACTTATCTGATTCACACTTGGCGCCTCATTTCCTTTTGGCGTGCAGCTGTCCACTTCTCGGCCGTTTGGGTTTTTCATGATAGTTTGCATTTGCAGATGACGATCAGGCCGTCAACTTCTGATGCTCCGGCTGCATCCATCTCATCTACAGAGAATTTCGACAGCTTGGACATGCTCGAGAGGCATTTCGAGCCGTCCTTCGACCAAATCGGCAATAATCGCCTGCAGAACATTCTCGAAATGGACCTACCCCGACCGAAGGCGCTCCTTTCACATCACGGTTACGAAGTGGGACAAGGCGCTATCGCAGGTAATAGAGGTCTTTTCCTTTCTACACTTTTCTTGCCCACAATTATTACCATATTGTAATGCCTCATGTTTTAAGGTGGCGCAGTTGCCGTTGTTGTCGTCATTTGCGTCGGATTTCTTCTTGTACTTCTTGTGATTGGAGTGCTGAAAATGAGAGATACGCCCTTACCGCGTCGACGAAAGAACAAACGACAGGTTCCGTGCACTTACACCTCTTTAGCATAGCAGCTGTTTTCAGAGAGTTTTTCCAGGATGACGGTATGGCTTGGGATGATTCTGGAATGAATATCACCGTGAATCCATTGGATGATGTGGAGAAGCATGTCGTCGAGGATGAGTTCAGCGAGGACGACGAAAGTACTGATGGAGAGGAAAGGTGAGCAGAGTCACATGCAGGGTTCCTGCTCAAATGAAGATTTTGAAAGTGACAAGCAGTGGCTGGAAAGGATAAAACAGTGGAGGCGTTATGCTCAGAGCACGTTGCGCGCTTTTGAATACAATGGGGGAGGCGTGTTCGGTCGCTGGAGGGAGGGGGTCGTATTTGGTGTGGAAAAAATTTTTTTATAGTAGATTGCTCTCTCTCATGCGCCCAGTTCACTGCGTCGTGGGACTCTCATCGGATGAGGGAAGGGTAGTTTGCTCGCATGAAAAGGTAAAGTCCGGTTGAAGTCAAAATAAATTTTCGGGTCAAGTGTGCTGTTCCTTCTTGTTCGTGACACCGTTTGAAAAACCAGCGGTTTTTTGGTGGCGACTTCCTCTGCCCTGCTCACCGGCAAAGTTTTGGGCAAAAACTGGAAAATCTTGTCAAAGGTGTAAGGAAGTTGAGAAACTCAAGAAGATCAAAGCTAGGATTGGAATGGGAGGTCGTACCGGAGGAGGAGGAAGTTTGAGGAGCGGAAACTCGTATGCAGTAAAAATTCTCCCCAGCGCGGGGAGCGCCCTGAAGTGCATATCTTCTTTCTATAATGTTCTAGAAAACAACTCTATTGCCCTTTCTGATCCCACGTTAAGTAATTTGGTTGAAGGCTTCACATCCGTGGATTGCTTGACGGCCTCCAGGACCCGACAGGTGCATTTTTTGCATTTCGTATCTGCAGTGCACCTTGTGCTCGGCTTTGAGCCAGCGACTCCAGGGCGCGCGTCACGCTTCATAGATGTTACAGTCAGGGACTGAACCACCCTTCAGAACAAGTTTTTCGCGAACTTGGTAGTTTGAGATGTTTTGACTCTGGGATCTATGGCTCGAAATCTAGCTGTTTTCGCGTAAAGCGGGTGTGCTTTTCGTGTTCAAAGCTCAAACTGCTCCCGGGAGAAAACCTTTGTGGCCAAGTGTATCCCCGTGGACACATTTCAATAAAACTGCAGTCTGAACTTTGAAAAAAAGGAGAGAGTACCGCATGTCTTGAGGCTGACACACTCTCCTCGAGTTTCTTAGGCCAGTTGATTACCGTAATTCGAGACGTAGATGTATTCACATTTCTCAGAGCGTGTGCGTGAACCATATGCACGCGGTCATGAATGGATATGGCAATAAAAGTGGAGTACCCACATTTCCGCAGTTCTTATTTAATGGCAGATAATCCCAGCACCAAAATGCCTCGTCCAGTCATGTCTCAGTGATTTCTCTCTCCTCATAGGGCATCCACTCCCACTTTATAATGAGAGGGGAAGGTGGGTTAGCTTTCCGCTTACAGTACTTGGCTTAGTTGTTCAAAAAAAATAGAGCTTATCGCCATTCACCATTTTTTTCACAAGGCACGCGTCCCATTTCCATTCAGATGTGGCACGCACTCTAGTCCCATTCTTAGAGGTTATTGAATGCGTATGGCCTACACGAAGCCCCATGTAAAGGTATGTAAAAGCTGAAAGGCTAGTCGCGCGTGCGTGGAAACTAAGACCACTTACCACTTCACCACCTCCGAGCTGTTCAGAAAAGAACGACAAAAACGCGAATTTCGCGTTTTTTTTTGCAAAAACACGTTTTTATCAAAGTTTCCTATGGAACACCTTATGCGCTGAGGATCAGCTCGCTACTCTGCCTGATGAATGATCCTCGCTGTGCGAATCCCCCTCCCCTCAGAGTTGTCGTGTTCGACTCCACAGCATATTTTTTTTATTCCACGTTCACGTTGAGGAGGCTGAGGTGATTAAGTGGCAAGTGGCTCGTTTACCGGGCGCACCGTCTGGGGTCCCACCCATGCCAACCAAGCATTCAACCCTCCGGAAATCTACATGGTGCGCAAGACTTCGTCTTGAGATATAGAACACTGACAGTATAAGTCAGCTGGTCCTGCAAGCAGGTGTCATGGCCGCTACCATTCGGAAAGAAAGTAGAAATTCAAGCTGCATCCAAAAAAGGTATGGTCAAGCTAGGGCTTCATCCTTCATCCCTTACTTCTCTAGTGGGCGGCGCGGCGAAACTACTGTCTGATATCTGCTAGGTGGCTGGAGTCCTACCGGAGAAGGGATTTTGAGGGTTGAAGGGAGTGGATATCACCGCCATTTCACCCGAAATTGTACACTGATTTCGATGGATGCAGTGCGCAGAGCTGATTCCAATCGTACAAGGTGTTCTACAGGAAAAAGTAGAAAGCGCATTTTGCAAAAAAAAAATCATTTTTTCGAGCTGTACTGTCCCACACATGTTACCAAATTAGTTTAATTGTCGTATTGATCGCTTCGATTGAATGCCAGTAAAGGAGTTTACCAACGGCAACGGTTGCAGTGTATCTAAGGAGAGTAAAGGGGCAATAATGTAGCATGAGTGGAAATAGGGGGAGCGGGCAAAAGCAGTTGAGAGGCTTGCGGCGGCGCCACGTCACGTCTGCTCTTGTCTGTCTTGCCACGTCCTTTCGGAGCCTCAGAATGGGTATATACGCCAATTTCCTATCCACTCAAAGGGCACAGGCATAAAACAGCAGAATCGACCCGTCGTGTTCTCCTCTCAACTATCTTCGCCCCAGAGAGGTCACCGCTCTTCCTCTCCTCGCTTGTGACAGGGCGTGTAGGGGAAGTCCCGGTAGAGCGTTCAGAGGAGTATGGAAACGTTCGCGCCGTGCGGGCAAGGGCCAATACTTGTATATCCACTTTCTGCTGTTGCATAGTCTCAACGAGAAATGACGAAATGTACTTAGAGAATTAGGAGCTAAGAGGGAACAACACATCACTCCGTTTTTATATCCTCGAAATTGACTCTTATTAGCAGCCTTGCTCTCTCTAGTGCAATTTTCCTGGTCAATAAAAACGAATAAAGCGTTCGGCATTCACCAGAATTTTTTGAGGTTTGCCACATATTCTTATTCTATTCAGAATAGTAGCGGCTTTTGAACTCCATTTGGTCAGGCTGACATGTACAACTCGGTATTCTATCCCCCAAACGGATCTGTTTCCTTTTGAAGACAAACTCTTAAACAGACCTCCTTGAATCCTGGTTATTGCCGTGAGTGGGGAAAATAGGTCCGCAACCGCAGTAGCGTGCCACTTTTTCCAGTCAGACGAGAACGGAGCTGGTGGGAAGTGGGGTTGTATGTCTGGGTGCCTCTCCATCGCGCTGCTGCACCGCAACCACAAGCCTAACCTTAACCAAACGCGCTACTTGTCTGCGACCTCTCACTTCTGGTTGTTCTTTATCGCCGAATGCGTGTTTTGCCGCGGGATTCCGTCTTCGTCTTGAATGCTGTGTGCT